>CH003387.1:367344-535521 GCA_000149265.1 Ciona savignyi
TTCGGACCTGCAACCTTTGGATTGAAAGGCGACGCACTTAACCGCTAGACCAACCGGGCGGACTAACATTGCGTTTTACATTTTTTCCCAGAGCGGGAACTCTCCTTGAGGGTTGTGTAAAATTAAAGGCAGAGGCAAACTATCGGCAAGATAATTAGGAAAAGTAAAAGTTTCGTATCGAAGGAAACCCATAACTGCGTCATTCGGTTTGGTTGTTTTTTTTCTTCCAGATTTACCATTAACGTTTATTTTAGCGACGATCAACAGGATGTCACGTTTACCTACAAGAAAAGTCCATCGTTGGGCTCCAGTTTCCCGATGTATTGCAGGTATAAACAGCGTTGCCCATTAGTACGAAGCCAGGATCACATGTCATTGTGCAAACCAGCATTTTTGCCATCGGTGCAGCTGATTGATGATAGTACCGCAGCAGCCAGCTCAGGGCAAGTCACTTAATAAGAATATACATTATTTGTCCTGGTGAATGGGAAAACCTGGGTGAGTTACACACGAACAATTGTCTGATTACTTCGGTTTATCGGAAAGGTCGCAGTGTGATGTTTATGCTTCAGATGCCCTTTCAGTTTAAGTACAACCCATTAATTTAATGTCTTCAGGTGATGTTTGCTAATTGCATTGCACAAGAACCTAATAGTTCATTTATAAACATAGTAAGTATAAAACTGGGTTGGATGCTCTAGGATGTTAGTTGTAAAGAATTCTATCTCACATTACACAAAACATTCATAAAAATATCCATCAGATTTTGTCAGCTGTTTTAGCTGTAATCTGATTATAAGTTGTGTCCGATAAGCCTGTTCACACTTAAATGAGATTAACCGCTCTTGGAAATCACCAGCCTAATACTTGTAATGCGATGATTTAGAAGGGTAATTTCTTACATTGTGGTGCGATTGTCGATTTATATTTTATGTAGTTTTTGTCTACAACGATTGTAAATATTAGCGTTCCTGGGTTGGTTTGATCATAGTATTGCAAGATTGCATAATATCGTTTTTTTAAGATTTGCACACAAACATGAGGAGCAAACACGTTAGCTTACTTTTATCATATAAATAATGTATGTGATCGTTATTTGTTGGTTTGTTGAAATACTTACCGGTTTATTTTATCCAGTACATATACTTCTGATCACTTCTGTATTCTTTCTCATGAACTTCATTTGCAGCCATTATCCCACAAGCATTTACACAATGTTTAAAATTTATGTAGCTAGTTCTAATTACAAAATCAATGAATATACAACAATTATAAAGCACTACAATCCAATACATAATAAAATATAATAACAAAAACACAACAAATTATTCATTTGAAGAAGTTCATCCAGAATATGTGGTGAAATTGGTGTGTTAAGTTTAAACATAATATTCTTTCAAACTAAAAATGTGATATGGTTAAACGAAATAAAAAAACAATACCAATATCCTTTTATATAAAGCATTAAAGTGTGGTTGTCCGGTTGGTCACATGTTAAAACAAGATTAATTAACAGTATTATATTTAAAAAAATAAATCTACTAGTGTAAAACTAATTTGTAATTTAAGCAAACTACCAAGTTTAATGCTTTATTTAAAATAAGAAGAAAATCAAAATATAGAGAAGATACATAAAGCCGCATTTACTTGGTCATGTGACATCACATAATTAAATTTGTTTAAAGCATTACACTGAGAGATGGTGATTTGTTTTCAAAAATTATTTTTAAATGGCATTTATAACATATTAATATTAATTTAATGAAATAAAACTATTCCTGCATAATCTTGTCCAGATTAATGAGGAATAAATCTAAATGACTAGAGCTTTCAGCAAATGTCAGTTTATTTTGCTGCTTATAAAGCGACAACCGATGAACAAATTCTTGGAATATCCATGTTGGTCTCAATCTTCCATTCTTTGATAACTGGGTCATAAACCTCAACTGTGGTCAACTCATTTTCACCTCCACTAGAAAGTAATTCTTGTTGAATATAAATGCCAATAGTGTTAGTAATAATTAGTTACCCTCCAATAACATATATGTTATCATTCACCACGCATGCAGATGCACTATATCTTTTGTGGTTCAAATTGCCAGCATCTGACCAGGTATTGGTACGGACATTGTAGCATTCCACTTTATTAAGTCCTTCCCCACCTGTATATGTTAAAACGAGATAATGCATATTATTACTTAAGCAGTGTAACAAATGAATATATTGTTACTAGTTAATGTTAGCTTCAAAATAAAACTTATGTTATTTTAACAAAAACATCAGACTTAAAACTGAGCAAAGGTAGGCAGTGTCTACCACAGTGTAGTGGTGTTTAGTGTTTTGACTGTATGGTATGCTGCATGCAGATATTCATGGGTTTTCTGTTAAAAATAATTAATAATTTGTTTCTGCAAACCAAAATCTAATGGTTTCCCAAGTCACTAATCCATACTTAATATCCATGGTCAATTAAGAAAGTATTTATTTTGGTATAACAAATAAATAAAATAAAGAAAAATGTTAACATATTATTTTAATTTTCAACTTCATTGTAAGATTTTTTTGTTTTAACTTTGGGTTGAAAAAAGACCAATTACATAT
Source organism: Ciona savignyi (assembly GCA_000149265.1). Lineage (NCBI taxonomy): Eukaryota > Metazoa > Chordata > Ascidiacea > Phlebobranchia > Cionidae > Ciona > Ciona savignyi. Next base: position 369,946 of record CH003387.1, read on the forward strand.
TGATATAGGTTTGGGGATTTGATTTTTATTGTAGTATGACTTAATATGCCAGTATATATTCAATACACAGTATCTAACACTTGTAAAATTTAATCTACATTTAATATTTTCTCCTGTTAATATGGGATGTTAAATAGTATGACCCAGTATAATCGGGAGGTTAGGGAAAACAGTAAAAGATTGGAATGGGCTTTTAACAATTTTTGTTCGTATTGACATGCTCTATCGAATTATGTTAAGTTTAAGTTCCCAGCTGCCTAATACACATAGAAATAGTGTATTATAAAGAATTCCCTTCCACATATTACTATTATAGGAGTTTTTTTTGTGGTAAACTGGGATATTTCAATTCAATAGTAAATTTCCCATTTTCTACTTTTACCATTTTCTTAAATATTTAAAATCATTACAGTCCTTTTACATTTAAAAACAAGCTTATATTCTTGGATATGTCTGGTGTATTTTACCCTAAATTTGCAATTGCACATCCAATAAATATTTGCCAACATCTCTCAAAAGTTAAATCAATTGTTCATTTTCTTCTAGTTATTAAGGGGCATTAAAACAAAATAATTATTGGTTTTAAATGTTAAGTTCAGTTGATTAAGTCCGACTGATTAACTTGATGGGTTAGTGCGATGCCTTTTAGCCAAAGGGTCGCTAGCTAGTCGGTTGTGTCCTTTCGCAACTAAACGAACATTGCCTGAACCCAGCAGAAAAATGGGTTCTACCAATATAAAGGAACGCTTAATTCATACACAACACACTGGAATAGCTCCGATAACCCGACGGTGGGCTTTAGGTGATCTGACGATTGCCCGTGTGTTAACCCCCTTGGTTTCCCATTCACGGGGATAAACATAAATATCCTCGTCCTTCAGCCAAGATTTGGAATTTCCCAGAATTCAGTTCAAGATTAGAATGGGGAACCGAAATATTTTCAGTTTATATTAAAATTCTCCAGACTCCACATTTTATGGTGGTTTTAAGCGTTTAACTTTTTCATAAACATGAACATGGAGTTTTATAATAATTGGTTATTTATGTAATTTTTATATTGGAGGATTTACCATGCCAATTTAGGTTTTTCATAAAAGATATTATACATCTACAACTTTATTTAAAAATGTTAACTAAATTAAGAAGAATTATTTTAGGTTCACGAATCAAAATATAATAGGTAAAAAAATTAACAAAATACGATGTTTAAAAGTAAAATTAAAAGGTGTTTGGATTCTAAGCAAACAAATAAATACTATTATAATATAAATATTTTAGCATAATTGTTATATTTGCATAAGGTAAAATTAATTTTAATGAAGTCATTAGATTACCACCTTAGAAGACTAGAATTATAATTTAAAATTGAGTTTTTATAAATAATATTTCGATAATGATAACAATCAAATTTTATTTTAAAAAATCAAAAATTGACTAATGTCAAACCGATTGCATAAATGTCATCATTGCAAACAACTCCAGACAATCCATATCTCTTCTGTTTCATAGAAGCTAATCCTTCCCACTTCCCAGTCATTGGATCAAAACATTCCATGGAATTTAAATAATTGATGTCATCACCTCCACCAAATGCATATATACGACCTGTATAAGAATAATCTTGTTATATTTATTGCCATATTGGCACATTTTTGTGATTAATTCTGTTCCACATAATGGAATGTCAAACTCAAGACCAGGGGATGCTAATGTGAGAGCCCGAGGCTTGATACCAACTGGGTGCAAAAATGTTGGTCGCACCATGACAATGTGTCAATTATCTACAATTGTAATCATTGAAATAATTGTTGTATTTTTTGTTACAAATTATACAAATGTGAAAAACCTACATCTCAAATGCAACAATGGACAGGTTACCAATAATATGCGGAGTCATGTATAGAATACACTTAAAACAAAATAAACCAGAGCGCCAACAATGTGTTAACCATCGGTCCGGCCCGTTGGTCTAACGGTTAAGTGCATCGCCTTTCAATCGAAAGGTTGCAGGTGCGAAACTGGTCGCTAGTTAGTCGGTTGTGTCCTTGGGCAAGGCACTTTACGGACATTGCCTGAACCCAGCGGATAAATGGGTTCTACCAAATTGAAGGAACGTGTCTATCATATACAACACACTGCAATAGCTCCGGTAACCCGACGATGGGCGCGAGGTGATCTGATGATTGCCCGTGTCTTAACCCCCTTGGTTTTCCCATTCACGGGGATAAAGATGAATATCCTATCCTATATCACTGTTTGTAAAATATTTACACAACAATTAGATACACAACATGAATAAATACAAACTAGATACAATCATTCATATTGTTTCCAACTATACCCTAAGAGAAATTTCAAATGTTGGCTTGTGTTTTACACTCTCTAGCGATAAATAATGTTTCTATTTGTATTAAGATTAATTTGCGCATAATGTTGGCCATACAATTTTTTTATTTTATAAATAATAGGTAATTTAGTATCCTACATTCCTTTATCATTCCATGTTTAATTTCTGTTTGTACTCCTATGCGTTTTAAATGGTTAAGAACAACTAGAAAGGTTTGACGACCAACGGAAAGAAAATTCAAGTGTGCAAAATCCTATAACAAAATAGTGAATGATGACGGTACCCAGAGGCTGTAAACAGTTAGTTTTGCAAAAAATATATTGCAATTCAAAAGAAAAGGAAAGGGGGCCATCAAAATAAACCAAAGGATTTGAACCAATTATTTATTACACTAAAACTAACATAGAAACTATATAAATCTTCTTAGTATGATATGATTAAAACTCAAGATGCAACGCTGTTAACTGCGAAAAGTTCCGGTGTTTATTGTTTGAGGTGAGATGGGGGAAATTTTGTGCATGTAAATTGTGGCGAAAACTGTGCTTGTTAATTAGTGTGGTCTGTTAACATGATCATCGTAAATCTGGTGATTTTCTATAGTAAAACTAAATCAAATGAATTGCATTGTGTTTTATACTGCAAACCTATTCTCAAATAAGTGTTATTGTTAATAAACAATTATTTTTGGCTTAGTCAACTTGTATTTTATAAATAAAACTGTAATCTTACATAAAACAACTAAATTAAATTGAAGAGAGGTTTAAGTTGCATAAAACGAGAAACAAATCTGTCTGGATTTTAAGTTTAAAAATGACATTTTTTCCGAAGATAAAGTACTGTTTATTGGGTATTTTAAGTTATAATGTATTTAATTTTAACTTTTATGATAAAAATGTTAATGTTTTCTAATAGTCGAGTGTCATCAATATTGTTTACAAAATGTAAATAACTTTTTTTTGTAAAGTTTAAACTGGATTAGTCAGCTTAACCTTGCCGATGTTGCGAAAAATATGCCTGTCACAAGTGCAACAAGGAAAAGAAGATAAAGGAGAAAGAAAACCATTGTAAGTAAAAAATTTGTGAACGAAGTAGTCTCAGAATGATTTGTTATAACGCTCCATAAATGGTGCAATATATGTAGATGGTTCATATATTTTCAAGGCAAAAATAATTAATAGATATTCATAATGACATTAACAGATATACATAATGACATTTCTTATTTTTATACACTATACAAGAGTTTTATATAATCTATTGATTTGCTGGAACTTTGACTAAAGACTTTTTTGTAAACACTGAAATAAATGTTGCACCCATTTATGTGATAAACCATATTCTCAAATATTGGTCAATTTATTTTAATTTTCCTATCATTCAGGTTACAATGGACCTTTGGAAGGAAAGATTTTTTATTAAACTAAAATACCTGTAACAATTGACTAATTCCCAGTTTTTATTTCTATTTATTTGGTAAACAAGATTAGTAAATTTAACATTTGATTGGAAAGATGATCAAATTATAATTAAATAACATTTTAAATGTTAGCATTACCCTGTATGGCAATACATTTAATAAAAAAGAAAGAAGAACTAGACAAACCATTGTAGGAAACAAGAGCATGACCACGTCGATTAGTTTTCATTGGAGCAATGCTTGCCCATGTATTTGTTGCTGGGTTGTATGCTTCCCCTGATGATGCAACACCACCATTGATCCAACCTCCCACAGTGTACATGTGATCTGGAATTATATTATTTATTATGGCACATTGTTGCATATATTTCTGTAAATGAACTATAAACAAGCCAAAAGTCGAATATTAAATTTTACAAATTTAAAATTTCTAAAACACACATAGATAAATAAAATGTCAACTTCATGTTAACCAATAATTGCAAAACCACTTTTATTTAAACATAGTAGGAATATCAGCTTGGTCTAATGGTAACCAAACAAACTGTTTATATATAATCGACATTCGACATCTATAGATTTGTTTCTGAAAGAATCTGATGGGATTATGGATTACCAAATCAAACTTCAGAATATAGTTAGATAAAAATGTGTTACTCAATTAATGCCAGAGGTTAGGGTAATACTATTTGTAGTAAAAAACATGATGCATTTTTTCATATTTAGTCCATTCCTGCTGTGTGCGCCACAGCTAAGACTTTTATTTCTCCAGTAATTTTATTCAGAAATTATTACACATGTCTCTATATAACCATTTTATTACATAGATGAATTATAACTGAGTTTGAATGGGGTATTTTCATGACCAGTAACATTATTAAAACTTTACTGATTAACTGATTCTAAAATACACATAATGGGCAAATACAGAATACTGATCATCGAATTAAGTGGGGTTGCATTTCTGGGGATTATCATTTTAAATTCCATTTTTATAATTTAAAATTACATGTAAAATATAGAAATTTACATTGTTAATTTCAAAGAGGATTTAATTTACATTTTTGGATATGTCAGGAATTCCTCCAAACATGAGTTAACCCTAATTTCGCACATTCACACAAGAGTGTGGTTGTGATTTATAGTGGAGTTACAATCACTGAGGTGTAAATTTATTCACATGAATTAACTCTTTGCGTCCCAACTCGCGATATATCGCGAGTTGGTGTAAAAACATGGTGTTCCGCGTTCCACAAAAATAGGTGCAAATCTAAAAAACGATTTCTCCGCAATGCGTAATGGTAGAGACCTCAGCTATGGCTCATTCGATCAAGGAAACCCTATAATTTATTCTCTGTTATTTTCGTGGAGAAATAATAAAAATTCGAGGAGTAATAGCCTTTCTTGTCAGAGGTTTCGCCTCTTATTTCTATCGATTTTACACGAATTTACAAGTGACTAACTCAGCCAATAGGAGTCCTGTTAACTTGCGGAGAAGCTCTTGTTGTCAAGCAAGTCTTTCTTTACATTCTCTGTGAATTTCGTGCCATTGAGATATAAAGGAGAGCGTTGGTGACGTTTTCGCAGCAGGCGGCCTCGTGTTGACCAAAGCATGAACCCAGCTGGGCCTGCTGAGCGCACGATAAAGAAAAAGGCGGCGAGACTAGTTGCGTGTGCCCTGCTTTGAAGAATATCATACACTTCGAGAATATTGGAAATAGTATTTGTGTTTGTTTGCTTTTGTATGCCCTTTTTACACTTCCTTCACTGTTATTTTTTATACTTTTCACTGTTTGCACCTCAAATTTTTCAAAGTCGAGTAGAATTTTCTTTACATATCAAGTGGTGTTCACTAAAATTTACATAATATATTTTTTATTGGAGGTAAATTCTAGGTGTGCGGTTTGTTTAAAAGAGGGGTAAATTATCTTTCAAACATACTAAATATTAAATCACAGCATAAACTTTTGAAAAACTGCTAATTTGAAAATGACTAAAAATGAAAAAACACTGCGGTACAGCATGTTTGAATTAATGCATTTAGCCGGTAGTGAAAGAGTTAATGGAGGTGTACAGTCAAACTGTGCAGAAATAAAACCCAGATAAGAATTAAAATAAGATCAAATGGTATTCTGATGTATGTTAGTTCTGTAACATACAGTGGTGTCGGACGAGTGTATGCAGAGTAGGCCGGCATACCCTGAGATTTTGCCCGAACCCAGCGGATTAATGGGTTCTACCAAATTGAAGGAACGTGTCTATCATATACAACACACTACAATAGCTCTGGTAACCCGACGGTGGGCACGAGGTGATCTGACGATTACCCGTGTGTTAACCCCCTTGGTTTTCTCATTAACGGGGATAAAAATGAATATCCTATTCTATCCTACGAAGCATAATCCAGATATTAAATACGCAAGCGGAAGAATCTGCATACAGAGGCAAGCAAGAAATTAATCTCTTTATTTCCATATTACCCTTACTTTCCTTTTTAAACTTTTCATACGTTTACCAAAATTAAAATTTTCAGGTTTACAAATGATTTAATGTTATTTGCACTTAATTACCTAAGTATATTTTTTTCAAAATGGCTTTAAGTTAGGCCTATAATTGTGGGGATCGAAGCCCAAATACATTGCGCAATGAGATTTACCAGACGCGCACTTACAATCGTTGAAATATAACATTTGTTTCACCAATTATTTCATGCAAGTAACCAACACTGGTCAGTTATGACCTCACCAGTTTTGGGACATTTTACAAGATCAGATAGTTTTATATAAATATGTATGAGTTACTTAATTTGTCAGTTAGTTTTAAAATTACTAAAGATTTTAACCTTTAAAAGATTTAGTTTAAAAAAAAACTGGGCAAATTAGGTATTTTTACAATTGTAAAGCAAATATTATTAGAGTCATACTTAATACAGTTTATTAAACATGTTTTCATATAAAAAAATAATAATCTCAAAAAATTATTTCTCAATGTTTTCTCTACAGAATATTTTTTTCATTCTTTTTTTAATTCCTAAGTATTTAGTCCTATCTAATTATAAAACATGTGTAAGAGAAAGAAACAAACCATGTAATACAGCAGATGCTGCAAAGCATCGTTTTTCAATCATTGAGGCCACTTTTTGCCAACCAGCATCAACTTGGTTTAGATTGAAACACTCAACAGTATTTATTGCCCTAGCATCATCACAACCACCAGCTGTATAGACATGATTGTTTATCTTCACAATGGTGGAACCATCGTCTGCCATCCAATGTTGACTGTAGAATTGTAGAAAGGAAAGTAGATGATTCAATCAACATGATAATTATATGAAAGTTTATTTACTGTCCTGGGTATATATATATTAAAAATTTCATTTATAAAGTTTTTATATAAATTTTACAATAAAAACTACAATAGCAAACCCAAATTATACAAAATTCACTGTGAAACCACAGTTGCTTAAATATTAGATTGTACTTAGCTAATCTGTATTTACATATTTATGTATAATAATGCAGGTGTGCTGTAAATTTCAATTAAACCTGTTGAATTATTGGAACAAAACCAAATTATTGTCTTCAACACAGTTAACATTTCAGTATTTTCAATACCCAACAACGGACACATGGTGTTCTGAAAAACGCTGATCTTAAACGCCCCACATTTGAATAACCTCAATGCATGAAATTAATAAAAACATTTCACACATTCATAATAATAATCCTATACCCTGAAATTTGATTAGGTTTCTTTTACAATATCCTGAAGAAAGTCAGCTTTCTATAGAATATTGGACGACTTGGCCACTACATCCAGTATTCATGATAGAACCCAGGCGCCTTCTATGGCCCACATTTCTGGTTCCAGCGCTTAAAAGGTGTTGATTATAACTAGAATGTGTCCACCGCATCAACCACCACTTATCATAAAACCCACATTCACTTATGAATCAGATCGTAGGAAATATGTTTCTGTCAGCAGATACTGATGGGTGGAATACTAATCCAGTTATATTATGCATATAGTCAATACATGTGATTTGTTTTCATTTTGTGGCAAGAAGAAATAAATGGGTGTCCAAGCGATGTATCAGTGATTCCCAAAGTGGGCTACTAAATGGGCGATCGGGGGTGCTCAGAATAAATTGGGCAGTAACACTGGTCTATACAAAAATTTTGGAAAACACTAGTAGATACCAAAAAATTGGGAAACACTGGTTTATACAATTTTTTTTAATATAGATGTTTGTATCTGTTTAGTGGTTAAAAAATAAACTGTAAAAAAATTTTAAGGTTAAAAATATATATTTAACCACTTGAACAAATTACCTTAATTTTTCTCCACTGTTTCTGATTAACATCGTAAATACTGACAAGTTTGCTTGCTTTACCACTACCACCCACAACCATGAACTCAGATCGAACTTCTGAAATAATGTGGATAGATATTGATACTTTGCACTATAGCTACTACTTGTAACCAAATATGCAGTTTAAAGGATGTGAAAGTTATAATGGTTAATTACTGATTGTAACAAAAGAACAATAACCACTCGCTATTTATAGCATGGTGGGCAATAGACCAAACTTGTTATCTATGCTCAAAAAAATCTTGTTAGATTAGTGCATATCTTGGACATAATATCTAATAGTCCAAAAATATTTAAACCAGAAGCACCTTTCTCCTATTTAAACGAGCTTTACAAACTAACATTTCTAAACGTTTCAATCTAATCACACAATTCCTTTCTGTCTCATGTTGTGATGCGAAAACTAAAATAAAATCCCAAATGGGAGGTAGCATCACCCTACTGCAATGTTTTGAGATAACAGCTTCTTATAAACTTAGGTTCCGAATTTGACTTTAAAAGGTATGTAATTAATTAATTATCCAAATAAATAAATACAATGTGGATTTTAATCACTTGGACAATTCAACAGTAATAAAATAACCCAAAAATTATCCAATGATTGTAAATACAAACCAATTTTACAAACCATTATCTGCTTCAGCACCATCTTGGGCAGACTGAGGAATTCTATTGAATAGTTCAGGAAGAAGTTCATTCATAAAAACTTTGGATGATTTCAACCATGTCTATCAGGAAACATAGTGTTTTTATTAAGTAATGAATGGAATCATTTTTACACTCAGTTATATCAAAATAATTCATAATGGATAGGGATAGGATATTCATGTTTATCCACGTGAGTGGAAAAACCAAGGAGATTAACACACAGGCAATCGTCATATTAGCTCATATTAACTAGTGTTTGGGACAGGGTTAGAATTACTTTCCATAGCAATCTAAGCGACCCAAGCGATCCTGTAGTATTTAGAGGCACCCCACAAAATGGTTTAAAATACAACAAACCTTAAATTAGAATCATAGGCGTAAAGTTGTCCGTATGGTAGGCCGTGCAGGAATTACAAACCCGTTCATCCGTGAGCGCGAAAAAATTTTTAAGGAACACTTTCCTAAGTAGACGGTAGCATATTAAAACTATCTACCTCTCGGTAAGTTTTAATGTGCACATCGGCAGTTCAACTAACTTAGTAATTACAAAAAACACTTAACAATGCTTTCGTTCGTCAAACAACGCTTTCATTCTTAGGTCATTCCCCCATTAGCTCATGTCAGACTACCGAACCTGGTGTCGGCATCCGACCTTTGATCGGGAATCGGCCGACCTACCGGATCCTATAAAAATTCCTTAGGTTCCGGTTAGGGTATAATCGTCTGGTTTGCGGCCAAAGGACCGAGTTATAAAATAAATTAATCGTTCTGACGTAAACCATTGCACTTTTCGTTAGTGGAATAATTGGTGAAACAAATATTATACTCCAAAGATGTATGTTGCGTCTGGAAAATCAAATGATCTCCGCAATTATAGGCGTAACTAAAAAGTAGTTTAAAAATCAATTTAGTTAGGGCAGGCATAGATTCAATAGTTTAATTATTCTGTAAAAGTAAATCATGCAAACAACAATAAATCACATTTTTAAACTGAAAATTTTAATTGTGTTAAATGCGTAAAATAAGTTTTAACGCAATTTTCGATTTATGTTTTTAATTGATAACACACTGTTTATACTATTTCTGCCAGGTGCAAGTTGGACCAAGGAAAGCAATACTTCCGTACACGCTAAGCGGAAGATTGCTTAATAAATAAAGTTAAAAGATACGGATTAGCTTTCCTAACTGTAAATAATACACTCGATACCGAATAGAAAACTTTTGCTTGAAATATATCTTTAACTACCTGATAAAAGCGTCTGTTGTTTCTTAATTTGTTGTTTCATTGGAGCATATGATATTAAAACGCAACCTCCCTTGTATAATCACAGCGAAGGTGCGATCAAATATATACGCAATACGCTATATATCGATTATAATAATAAATATATCTATATATATTGTATACGATTTACCACAAACCGTATTAAAATTCAAAATTTTAATTGTTTAAGTTAAACTTTAGGTTAAGCTTGATCTGTGCAGTTAAGTAGTGTGAATAACCGTTTAATCGGATGATTGCTGTAAAGTTGAACTATATTTCTGTCATAGTTTGCATTTTCGCCTCAGAAAATAATCGTTTTTTTGGATGCGTTTCAAATCGCGATTGGATCTTTTATATTTTTTTGAATCGTTAGTACTTTACGCCACTGATTAGAATGACAATATCTTCTTAGCAATAATGGTTTTAGTCATAACACACATCTTTTTAAGACAATAAAATGTTTTAAGATCTCACCTCGGATTTTTGAGATACTTCTCGTAGAAATTTAGTTGAAAGTTTTGTTACATCAACCAGTTGAAACAAACGTTCAAAGAATTGTTGACGATTTTCAAAATCATGTTTAATCCAATTCAAGATGCTTCTGAACATCGTCTCCTCACAATGTTTCTAAATAATAATTTAACATTTTTATAAACACACATAAATTTGGCATTTTTAACAATAATCTATAAAAGTTAACAACAACATTTTAAACTAGAGAGTGTCAACCACGTGTTTGACCACCACTATTTGTAAATCACATGCTGTATGCCATATATACATGCTACAAGGTCCCTAACCACAATTTGTATTTTATACACTGAGTATGTAGTTTGTTTCTGCAAGCATAAACGCATGGGTCCCATAGTTAACAGAGCAAACTTATTTTCCATGTTTAGTTAAATTAAGAATAAGCGTTTTAAATTTACAAACATTTCACCACAAATGTTTTAAATTATAGCTTCTTTTCAAGCGCTGTGGTGAATTAAAGCTAAATTTCCGAAACGGCCCGATTTAGTTTTTTATAATTTCAGGGAATTCCCCTGGGTTTGGTAGATAAGTTTCTGTTTTTTACATAAGTGAGTCATGTTATGTAACAATTCTTAAGTTTTAATCTGATTTGTCAACTTCTTGTTGGAGATGTCAGTGCGATATGGCATGCCTGCCACAATCATAATTTAGGAACATATCTTTGTATTATGGAAATTAACCTAATTAAATGTTTTCTTTTTTAAATTGTTTAAAGTGTCTAATGTTTTAACATTTTACCGAATATTGCCACAAAATTTAATTTATTAGAAAAAAAAACGTTTTGATTTTTAACGTCTGAGGGGAATTCCCCTAGATTTGTAACCCAATTTTTTGGTTTCTGCATATTTAGACCATGTTGTCTTACAAATGTCCAATTTTCATTGCGATTTTATTACTCCTTTTGGTAGATGTCAGGGCGACATGGAATGCTTGTCACAATCATGATTTGAGACCATATCCTAATTTTTGGGGTATTTCCCTAGGTAATTTTAATATTTCTTCCAAGTTTTAAATCAGTGACTAATGCACTTACATTCCACCAATTCTAATTGAAATTGTAACAGCCGTTTAAGCGCTATGCCCAAAAAAGGCAATTTTTTTAGAAAAAAATACCGTTTTGGTTTTTAACCTCCCAGGGGAATTCCCCTTAATTTATCACCCAAAATTTTGGTTTCTGCATATCAAGACCATGTTGTCTAACAAATGACAAAGTTTCATTGCAATCCCATTATTCCTTCTGGTAGATGTCGGGGCGCCATGCCATGCCTGTCAAGCGTTTGACGAAAAAAAAAGAAAAAAAAAGAAAAGAAAAAACGGACAAAAACAATATGTGTCCCATTTTTCCAAATAGGACCCATAAATATATTTATAGCTGAACAAATTGAAATTGGCATATTGATAAAAAACTGGCATAGTGAAAAATAACATCTGCTTTAAAATGATAAAGTTATACATATACACCTGTTTATTTTTCATAGCAAGAATAGATTCGCTTTCATCAAAAGTCAGTTCCTTAAATTCCAATCCACTTGAAACTTTCTTATAGTTGCCAATGATAAATTGTTCACACGTTTTTACTAACTCTGAGATTTGGTATTTTTGTGCAAAAGCACGAACACCAATGCAGTTACCAACATTAAGTGTGTCTCTAAGAAAGTTCACACAATACTCATCCACATCTGCAGAGTATAAAGCATGAAAGAACACTAAACATGGAGCTTTTATATCTAAACTTACATTTGAATTGCAACATATTGGCGGTTTCATAAATTTGATAAACAGTCTCACTGTTTATTGTGATCACTGCCGTGTAAATGAATGTGAAAAGTAAGCTAAGTATTGGTGCTTGGACTCCTTTTACTTCAATATCGTCTTGATAACTTTCCTTGAACTACAAATAAAATATTAAACCATTTTAAAATAAAGGTGTATTGAACCAATAAAATGATATAGGAAGTTTTAAAACAGATGAAACATTTTTAACACAATGCTAAGATATTTAATGATTGAATTGACTGCATTGTTAATTTCACATGATTAGTCTACTTAAAATTCAGGTTACCTCTGAAAGGAACATGTTCTCATAATATTTGGAAAATCCTGCCAGAATATTTCTGTGAGCATGAATCTCTTTATTTTCCACCTTAAATGTGACATCACAAAGCTTCTTCTCTTCACGAAACCTAAACAGGTTAAATTTAAATGTGATCGAAATTTGTTAGTTTGTTGAAATACGTACCGGTTTATTTTATCCAGTACATGTACTTCGTGATCACTTCTGTATTCTTTCTCATGAAATTCCTTTGCAGCCATTATTCCACAAGCATTTACACAATTTTTAAAATATCTATGTGGCTAAATGCAGAATTGATAAATATAAAATAATAAAAAGGAATCACATTAAAAACACATTAAAATAAGTAACAAAATTTTATAATAATAAGTATAAAAACCTTTACAAAAGAAGAGAATTCGCAATCAAACTAACCATATAACTTTGACCAATGTGTCCTTTTAAAAGACAATTAAATATTCATGAAATAAATTCAATTCATTGTTACAGCTTGGTAACTAGAAAATTTAAGCTAATGTATTTGGTACAAACATGGCTTGAATTTGATTTCCTGCCAGCAATCAGTGTTTGCAACAATGTCGATTAAGATGTAACTAATAGTGCAGACTGGTTGTAAAAAAACGTAAGAATCTGTGTTACGGCACGCGGTAATGGAGTAGACTCACTTATCTTCGTTGTGATTTATTTAGCGGTTACTAAAGAAAAAACAACGTAAATTAGAAGCCATCAAAAACAAATAATATAACACACCTTTACATTACCACGTCCATTCCTTAATATTAAATTTAGTCCCAAATTCCTTGTATTTGTCCTTATTAACCAAGGAGAATAACAGGCTGCGTCCCTGATTGCAGCGTAAAGAAAAAGAACTCAAAATGCAAACGTTGACTAAGACTCAAGGAAAACTCGTAGAAATAGAAAGGTGACAAAATAATTGAACCATAAAAACGCAACTGCATTGGTGCAGTTAAGGTTACCTGAGCTATTGCAGTGTGTTGTATACTACGCATCTTGCCCAAGAACACAAGAGATAATTTGACGATTGGTCGTGTGTTAAGCCCCCTGGTTTTACCATTCACGGGGATAAACATGAATATCCTATTCCATTTTGTACTCTCTAGTAATTGTGCTCAAGGTTATGTTTTATAGTGAAAATTATTTTTCTATAAATTTCTACCCGGAACATTTCTAATAACACCACAAACCTTTTTATGTGCCCAGGGGGGAAACTAAATGGAGGGAAAGAGGGAAGGGGGGGGGGGGGGGCACTGCTCTCTAAAATAAATATTAGTTGGAGTTGGGGTTAGTTCTGGGGTTGAGTTGAGATTAGTCTTTAGGGAAAGGTTAAATTTTCATACTTTTTGTAAGCAGTTTCCCTACCCCCTTCCCGCTTTCCCTCCCTTTAACGTTGCCCTGTGCCCTGCGATAAATATCCGCCTGAACAAAAAGTCACATTTTTATTGCGGAACCTATTTTATGCGAAATCAGCTTTTTATGCTGCAAAGCCTTTGCAGATTAGAAATATTGCAAAAGAGTAAATAAAGATGATAAAATTAGCACTTTTAAATGAGATTTGAGAGACAATTTATATAAAAATTGCAAAATCAATTTTAATTTGTCGATAAAAGTACAATATGACAAAATCATTGTAAGTTAAAATAAAGTTGAAAAAATTAAGTAGTCTTGTTATAAGAAACTAAGAAACTTATCTTCTACGTTTCCCGCCAAACAAAGTCTGAGAAATGTTTCAGTCCGGGCTTAAAAGTAAAAAAGACTCACCATTTCGATACTTTTGTACGCTGGTCGGGAAATTCCCTTGCTTTATTGACATAAAATATGATATTTATGTTAGGACTAGTTAAGTTTACTTTATACATTTTTGCCCCAGTATTTAAAAACGAATAAAATCACGACACAGGAACAGGAAAAGACGGCAAAACGAACAGTCGTTAAAACACGTCATTAAAAAAAGGATATAATTTAATATATATAGGGGACGCGGCCGCCAAATAAGTCTAGTTTAGTTTAGTTTATTCATTTTTTGCCCTAGTATTTAAAAATGGCAAGCGAATATAATAACGACACGGGAACAGGAAAAGACGGCAAAACGAACAGTCGTTAAAACACGTCATTGAAAAAAAAAAGGATATAATATAATAAATATAGCGGACGCGGCCGCCAAACCTAGGCGAAAGAACAATAATGTGCAAACAAAATTTAATTAAAACCAAACAATATAAAGCCCTGAAGAAAAGTGTGCGGTAAAGCGCGACCAGTACTGAGGGGGAGCCGGCTTTAGGAGAAGGTGTGGCCCGAAAGCATGGACCAGAGTGGAAAAAGAAAAACCCCCTAAAATGAAATTCCACTAATGTCAGATGACACTATTAGTTTCAAGCACACTTACCGGGGCATATTTACATTAAATATTATCATTAAAACACACAAATTGCATAACACTAATGCATTTGATACTTATTTAAAAGTGTGAAAAGGAGCACTACAGTAGTGCACCATAGATAACAAAAAACAATTAAAATAAATAAATAAGTAAATAATAAAAATAAATACATAATTAATTAGCGAGCCAAAAAAGGATGGCTAGAAAATAAAAAATACTAAAGATTGCAGCAAGAATCCGATTATATGAAAGCAAATTGGTTGTGACATGTTAGTTTAATATTGACTGCCATATTCATCTGAAGATCACACCACCAACTCTCGAACAGATAATTTGAGGAGATTTTATTTATACGAGCATGATTTTCTTATTAGGTAGAATCAAGAGGGGATCTGACTATTCAATGCCCTACCCACAAGGACAAACACAAGTATAGTACCCATATTTTGGTTTTAAAAACATTGGTGTGTAACGGCATATCAGTACACTTCGTGTATACGCTAACATATGTAGCAGCGCTCTTGCTTTATACGGGTGATAAGCAGAGTAAGACAAGGGGTAAATATAGGTGAAGTATTTTATTGGTTATCACGCAAGGTGCAGGACGGAAGAGCGCTGTACACACATGGGGCATAGCTTATGTAGGTAGAGGTTAAGTTGGTACAGGTATGGGTTAAGTAGGTAGAATTAAAGCTTGAGAGAGCGGCGAGTCCAAGCGAGGCTCTACCAAAATGCTCTCTGATAATATGAAATCCTACACAGTTTATATAAGACACATAACAGAAAACACATGTTTGTATACACGAGGCGTGGACGGCGTTAAACAGAACGCGGAAAACAATCCATCGACTGATCTGTCGTAAACAGGAAATTAATCGCGACTTCCCATGCACAAAATCTGGACACACGGCATAACGAATTAATCATAAAAATACACAGCGATACAATTATAAACTCGTGTGGAATTCCCACACATTCCCCCAATACAATAGTGGTTAAATAATTAAAACTCCAGAAATACATCATCGTGTTCAACTACGTAGGCCTAATAACTCTGGTAACTAGATTATGTTCTCTTGGTATCACAACCACTTCACTCCCTTTATCCATACACACTTCATACCTATAGGCGTTTTAAAAAACTTCGGTTATTGTTGCTTTTGAATTACAACGATAATGTTTATATGCACAAATAAAGAAACTAAACTCTGTTCCTTAGTCGACAGATTAGTCTGGTGTTTTAGTCATTTAGTGCGTCACCATTTAGTGCGTCACCTTTTAGTCATTTAGTGCGTCATCCTTGGGCAAGGCACCAAACGGACATTGCCTTATCCATGGGTTCTAATAAATTGAAAAACGTGGTAGTCGGTTGTGTCCTTGGGCAAGGCACTTTACGGACATTGCCTGAATCCAGAGGAATAATGGGTTCTACCAAACTGAAGGAACGTGTCTATCATATACAACACACTGTAATAGCTCCGGTAACCCGACGATGGGCGCAAGGTGATTAACAAACGGGCCAGAGAGCTGAATTACCCGTGTGTTATGGGCAGAGCTGAATAAAATAAAAGTGTAGATTGTGCATCTGTTGGCTGTTATGTTTAAAAAAGTTTCCGTTTTAGGGGGATCCCAGCAGATTTTTTTTAAATTCTAAAAAATCTAAAACTTTTATTGGAGAGATAGTGAGAATAATAGGTTAAACGTCTCCTTTAATGACGATGAAAGGTGTCAACTATGCGCGATGGGCTTAACTCAGTTGGAAAGGTGCGTCAATCCGTTTTTAGCGGTGTGTGCGTGCGATATCTAATTTGGAATCTCAGCATTCGAAGTGTGAATCTATAGTCGAGACATACAGTGTGCAGACGCTACAAAACTAGCAGCAACCAAGTCATCATATATTAGTTTATTACGTTTAAATTATTGTTCGCTCCTCAATTACATTGAAGAAGAATGCCACAATACTTGTCATGATACTTACAGAAAAATAAAATAAATTTGGAATCAAATAATTGGAGGCTTTTGATACATACGAGAAACAATTAAAACACAAAATTGCAATTAATCATTTGGTATATGAAATAGTAGAATCCTGCATATGAATTGGTCACTTTAATCATTTGATAGCATTATCATTATATTATGCTTTTAATCAGACCAAGTTTCGAACCCTTGTTAGTAAGACACCATGGGTCGCGTTAACCATTCGTCCACACAACTGCACTTTTTAGGCTTTTTTCTGCAATAACGGCGCAAGTTTCTTCCCAACGTCGCCCTCTGTTGGCCGAACTATTATTTCATTGACGTCCACATGAGGGGGTGCTTGCAACGCGAAGACCACAGTATCAGCTATGTCGTCTGATTTCAACATCTCCATGATTGAACCAAGATCAACATTCTTCTCTCTAAGCCCAGGAACTGCCCTAAACGAACAAAACGAATATATTTATGCATTTGTTGGGTGCTCAATAGTTTATCATTGTGGGGTAGGATTGGATATATTTACGTTACATCTACATGAATGGGAAATGTAGAAGAGTTATAACGGGGATTCAGATTACGCAGTGAGAACACATAGGGTCTAAAGGGTCGTTGATAGATTAATTACCTGTACTTAAAAAGCACACTGGCTTTTGCAAAAATAAAAATTGACCAAAGCTAGGTTTTTACAAAAGATAGAAAAAATATAATTGTCCCTTCTGTGTGGTTGAGTTGGACACCTGACCCACACATATATCGTTGTTGATGGAGCTTTTTTAATTGATTAAAATCACTGTCAATTTTAAACCACATGAATAGGAGTTCAACGAAAGCAGGTATTGTACATTGGTGCTCTGGGGCAACAAATGAATAAACTAAACTAAACTTTGGCTTACGTCATTACTTGCATGCATGTAACGTTTAAAATGTTACCAGTATTTAGATAGTTAATGGCTTATTTCCCAGCACTTATTTACCTGAAACCAAAGTCGGTAAGCACTGCACCGGGCGATATGGAGGTGACTCTGATGTGAGACTCCACCGCACGCAACTCCTGCCTCAAACCTTCAGTTAACGCTTTAACAGCGAACTTGGTGCAGCTGTAGAACGGTGCCATACTGGAGATGACATGTCCAGCGACACTACTGATGTTGAAAATGTGGCCGTTGTCCACATTACTTGCTTTCATCAGCTGAATCGCTTCTCGTGTGCAAATAGACAAGGCAAGGACGTTGACATCCAGCATGTCTTTCCAAAGCTGAAAGCAAGTTGGTATCAGTATTTATAAGTTACAGTTATCTTTTAGCAATAGCAAGTTGGTATGAATACTTAATGTTTACATTATTAAACACTCGCTTCAATGTGTGGATTATTTACTATAATTTTTATTGGATAACTTAAATTAAATGTACATTTCAATTTTCAATATTTAAAATATTAATTTATTATTAACGCGTGTCTATATATATTGATTAGTTAAAATATAGTATTTAATTCGATTGTTTGTAAATGGCACATCAAATGATGATAACTCTCAATGCCAAACTACATCGTTTAGAGTTGCATACAATCAATTAACCGCATACAATCAATTATTTTTTTAAGTCGCATACAATCAATTAACCTACAAAAATATAAGAATAAAACAGTGGTTGTTTAGTATGATTTGGAGTGTTGAAGATATCAACTGGTTGTTCTACAAAGGAATAAACCTGATTATTCTTGTTGTTTTACAAATAAACCTGATTATTCTACTTGATCTACGAACCTCGGTTTTGCCTGCCAACAACGAAGCAGCAAAATGAGCCAACCCTGCATTGTTGACCAGAACGTGGATTGAACCGAATTTCTCTTTCACGAATTGAAACATCTTCAGAATATTTTCTTCACTTTTCACGTCGCATTTAAACGGGTGCATTTCACCCTTTCCTTTGCCATTGATTTCTGATGCGAATTTCTTCAGTTTTTCCTCATTTCTTGCGCAGCCGACCACTTTCATGCCATGCCCGACCAACTTTTTAACAATCGCTTCCCCGATACCACTTGAGGCACCAGTGACAACTGCAACCTTTCCTGACCACCTTTCCATATTGATTTTCTGACGAAAAAACATTTAAGAATTTTAAAAAACTCATTATTCTGATTATTAGTATCAACAGTCATCACACTGCCCAACTATTTGTACAATTAACATAGCGTAAAAGTAAAGCAACATGGTGAAAAGAGATTTTTCTAGTCATACCCATTTAATTAACATGATATTGAAAATAACCGAAACAAAATATGTCACTTAAGGAATTCTTTGTGACCTGTTTGCACTATCTATCCTGTGGCTTTCCAAGGCTAAAACTTTTCTTCACACCAATTATGCTGTGCACATTAATATTAAAGGCACCAATTTGACTGGTTACCCTCTGTATTGGTTTATATATTAAGCTCAATAATCTGCAAATCACTGCTAATAACTGAAGAGAGTAGTACAGTTCATTCACTAATCATGTGTCCAATGACCGTCGTAAAAGAAATGCAATGACACAGCAAAATTTCATCACGGTTGTGTGCACTTCCCGGTTATCAGCACAAACTGCAAACAATGATTTGAACTTTTTGTGTGCATAGTACACACCCAGTGACCTCGCGGAAAAACACCTTGCTAAGTTAATACCGGTGAAAATGAACGTTAAATCATTTATATACTCTTAACGTCTTTGATATTGTATCAAAACACATATGCGCAATAAATGCTATTACAAATCTGTTGGCTTCTGCGTCAGATAGAAAATACCACCAAACTTTCATTGTTAAATATAAAACGGGTAATCAGGTTGAAACTGTTAGAATTCGTAACTCGCCAACTGATAATTTCCCTCGAACTTTAATTTTCCAAAAATCCCTAAATGAAAATTCCCGCTGTTAGAAAAAATATAAAAATAGGCGTTATTTTAGCATTTTATTCCGTTGACACTGATATATCCGGTGTCGAAAAGATGTGTAGCATAATTCAGAATAGAACGCAATTTTAGTTAAAACAACCTTGCTTAACCACAGAAAACCACAAAAGAGAACGCACAGCATACATATGCTTTTAATAAGCGAATAAAAAAGCAGGAAACTGAGTTTTCAAGCATTACCGCCGTTTTGTATTTTTCCGGTCCAATTATTCTTTAATATCTCGGGACTGTTACGGAATACCCACATCAAATTATATAAGAGTTGTAAATGTCCGCCCGGTTGGTCGAGCGGTTAAGTGCGTCGCCTTTCAATCGAAAGGGTGCAGGTGCGAAACTTTTCGCTAGCTAGTCGGTTGTGTCCTTGGGCAAGGCACTTTACGGACATTGCCTGAACCCAGCGGATTAATGGGTTCTACTAAATTGAAGGAACGTGTGAATCATATACAACACACTGCAATAGCTCCGGTAACCCGACGATGGGCGCGAGGTGATTTGACGATTGCCCGTGTGATAACCACCTTGGTTTTCCCATTCACGGGGATAAACATGAATATCCTATCCTAAATGAATTAAATGAACCAGCTAAGGACAAACGGACTCAACTTACCCTAAGTTATCATTGAAAATCCCTTCATAAATGTTTATAAACTAATATAATAAACTATTACTACGAACATAAAACTGCTAAACACTGAAGCGAAACAAAAATATATGGTAGATTTCAATGTGAACAAAAAGTTTTGAATACCATGTACCCATCATGAACCGTTCTCCGGGGAACCCCCATCACTCAACCGCACTAAAACCAGTGATTATTCGGCTTTACCGCCCCATGGTAAGAAAAATAAATATATTGATTTGAAGTTTCCGAGGTGTGTCCAAATTTCCGAGTTTCAGCCTTAAATTCTGCTGTGCAATAATAATCGCGACATTCTTTTATATTTTACCATATCTCTCGGTTAATCTGCGCATATAGATTGTTTTATCTCTGTGGTTGATACGAATGTTTCTCACAATATCTGCAGATTGAAAAGGAATATTTACATCATGTTTCTATAAAAGTGAAAGGTGTGTAACATAAATCAGAAAACACAATATTATTTAAGATACCTCAGTTCACCCCAAGAGTTTCGTTCAAAGTAGAATTTGCAGCAATCATAAATACATTAACATAACGCTTATGGCTGTTATGTTTTCATGAGCGACCTAACATCACCCGACGTACTTGGTAACATAGCATCGCACTGTCGTCATATCAAGATAGATTCCTGCAAACGTCTATGACTCACATAGACTTGTCAATAGTTGGTGTGAACAATACAGTCAGAGTGAACGCAAAATGAAGTTTTTACTCATACTGTTTCAAATTATCTGTGCGTGCAACTCTTCGCAATTTCGTACTTACGGTATGTAGTTTAAAACATTGGATTGTTTTAATAACTTTGCAATTTCTTTTGATTTAACCCGTCAGTTTCTTGGACTTCGCTTGGTTGTTGGAATGAGAGAAGCACAAGCCACAGAGTGATTCCTACATTGGAAGGCACCAACCCGATATTAGACGGGGATTATGCGTTTCGGGTGGATGCGATCGAAAAGTGCGCAAGAGCTGCCGTTCAACTGAGATATGAGATATTCGCACTTCAGGTAACCTCTGCATAACAGTAAAAATAATTTCCTCTACCCTTCGACAATAATTGTGGGTTTGACTACCGCTACTTAAAAACATCCTATATTTGTCGTTCTTTAGGTATCCAAACTTTATTTAGTCATTTCTCCCGCTTAGGAGGCTTTGTGTAAATAAATCTCCAAAACTTCGAAACGGTACCACCTTGAGTAGATCTTTTGTCCATGATCCATCAAATATACTATTCTAAAAAAAACAATCCACTCCAGTGTCGTTAAATTATTTCTCCCAAAGGATGGTGGGTGGTGTGCCAGTTCGGCCGACGCGAGATCTCAATACAAAACATTTGGAGCTGCTTCGTGTTCATCAGATAATGGAAATGGTCTTCCCATGATTAACCACGTGTATGAACTCCATATCAAAGGTGGGGAAGTATTGTATTTGAAATCGTGATGTATTGATAGTCCAATTGCCTGCTCAATAAACTACCACAGATTTCCGTAAAAACAATTACAGTAGGAAAACTACCTTACTGTATTACGTAAAAACTACCCCCTATTGCCAACAAAAATCTTTATTTTGCTGTTTTAATTTCTGAGTTGTTCTAAAACAAGTCGGTCTCTACAGTCTGAGGGCGCGGGTTCGATTCACACCCGAGACAGGATTGTCCCTGCTACGGTCACGCTATTGCCACTTTCATTGAACGAGACAGTTGATGATGTCTGAGTAACGTTGCATTAAATTCACTTACAGACGACGTGTATTCCGGGAGTTTCGAAACTGTTCTATCCTCTAACCAACCCAAAAGAAAGGTGAACGTCCTGTACAACATGAATATTTGCCTGAGTTCGGCGCCTCGTAAGATGAACGCAACTGCACGAGTCGGGTCTGTCGGAGAACAAGCTACATTCAACGTGACAACGATTAGCAGATCTACGTTGAGCACATTGGTTGAACTGGAACGAACCGATAAACTGACAGGATGGAGTTCTACGCAAATCTTCATTGACTGGACCATCTACGTCAAACCGATGTTTTAAATGTAAATGACAGTCAAGAACTGGACGTCACCGATCTGCTCGGTGTATTGGACCAAATCCTAGTTGAGTCGGTCTAAATCTAAATGTTTGTTTTTGTAAATATCTATTAATCGTTAAACCGAAATGTGATTCCCACAATTCCTTTATCATCGTATGGTGTGTGGTAGTAGAACTAAGCAAGACTTCACGTTTTTAATCCTGACTAGTTTTTAGTTCAGTTTATTATTCACTCCTTGGTTACTTTAAAGAAACTTAAGCACAAGTGGTTATTAGTTACAGTTCTGATATCACTTGAATGATGAAAGTAATTTTAATGTTGCTGACTTGTTTTATTGTTGTACATCAGTTGTTGTTATTTCTCGCTTGTACCAATATTTTATGTTGGATTGCTATCTTTGTACATCGCGTGTTCTTTAACTTAAACGAAAAGATTTAAACAAGATATTTTGAAGGATATTCTGGATTTTTCCCATTTGTTAAGACATTTTGTTGGATGTAACTCATTTTTTTCTGAATGCTGGATTTATATTTTGTAACTTCGCGTTCGCTTATTATTTAAATCATAAGATAATACACAAGTTTAAAACAAAATAGAATTTTATTTTTATAAACAGCAAAAGGCGTCTAAAACACGGCTAATATATTATAACCCAAGAGTTTATATAAACGTATATTGAAACGCTTGATGAGACCACGTCAAACTTAGTGTTATTGTGGATGTAATCTTCCCGGAAACTTTGTTAGACGAATCCAAGAAACAGTTTGTGTATAATCTACTTTCTAGGAACGGTATATACACCATAGTTTTGCCTTGTGTACATCAATACTGACTTGGTACCAAAACAAAATAAACTTTAAACTTTCCGAAGGGTGTGGCATGCTTTAATACTAGTTGTATTGTCCGACAGATTAGTCTTAGTGCATCGTCTTTTAGCCAAAGGGTGACATTGTCTAAACCCAGTGAAATGATGGGTTCTACCAAATTACAAGAACATCTCAATTATACACAACACATTGCATTAGCTTCGGCAACCCGACGGTGGGCGCGAGGTGATCTGCTCTAGTATTTTGATCTGACGATTGCCCCCTGGTTTTCTCATTCACGGGGTTAAACATGAAAATCCTATCCTATGTTTGCGGCGCAATACAAGATCTAGTTTTCGAAAGTATTTCTTTCTGATTTTTAAAGTATTCCTTTCTTGATTTATTTTCAAAACAACATAAATTGCTATAAGTTTCACCTTTATTTAATAGAAAGCGATTGGTTAATTGCGCAATAATTGAACATAGATGTCCCAGCAAGGTCTGAACTTGACATAAATTTGGCGCAAATTTACACATGAAACAACAAGGCTTGAAAATAGCAAAAATGGCAGTAACATTACACAGCGATTTTAAAGCTCTATAATATAAAAAAATAAATCACGGAAGCCTTCGGCCGATATTAGAAAAACTTTAAGCAAGCGTTTGACGAAGAAAAAAAAAGGAAAAAAAAACGGACAAAAAACAATATGTGTCCCATTTTTTTCAAATGGGACCCCCATAAATATGTTGAGCAGGATTTAAAGCATCATAAATTTTCGCTGCCAGACATTTGTAGTGATGGAATGTGCCTGGCATATATATCCTAGTTATGTCTACTGTACCTTTGGACCCAATACTAGCAAAAGAACATCTATCGCATCCAGTTGTTACCCAGCATCTGAGGATTTATGAGAATTACGTTCAAACGATTCTCGACGGAAATCTTGCAGCATAATACTGGGCCATTTACATCTATCTGATCAATCGCCTTCACAGAGAACTGCAGAAATGTGTAAAGACCAATGACGTCGACGGATATGTAAATGTATTTCCACAGATGTTGGATGTGTTCTTCGCCATGACCGTCCAAACTACGCCAGATGGGGCCCACTTTTTCTCCGGAAGTTGAAGAGTTTAGACCCAAAGGTGCGCGAGATATTACAAAATGGTGCGTTTTCCATCAGACGCACATCAAAAGATTATAGCAGATCAGCTGTTGATCTCTCTTTGGAGCAGACAGTTAATCGTGATTCTGCATCCACAATGAAAGGAATCGTTTCCTTTCGAAATTCTGTTAACGAAATGCGCCGTTGGTCATTGACTATGACACAGCGGTCTATGGCAGTCACAGAGCTCAGAAGATTAACCGGACTTAAATTTGGGGAAAGTGCAGCAGCTCAATGCCGTCCCTCAAGAATAAAAAGGACAACTGTCATATGGCGGCACTGAGTGCAAAAGTTGACTTATTCGGAAATCCATTTGCAGAAGATGCTTCAATTTCTTTAGTCAATATTGCTACCGGTCATGTAGCATCTAAAGATACCGAATCATATTTAACCAATACGCTGAGAAGAGGACGGGATAAAAAAGAGAAATTTCAACATGACTGGAACTCCAACAGCAATCAATTTCTTCAACCTGTGAAACGCACGTCTGTACAAAACTTCGCTTCTCAGAACTTGAAGCAAAAGGCCAAAGTACCATCCTCGCAGAAGGCAAAAACTACTGCTGAGGGACTGAGAGACATGTTTCTGCGTATGATTGTAGTTGTAGCAGAGAAGACAGCATTTGACCTACGTAATGTTATATCCTATCCAATTACCACATATCCATTGTCCCTTGCACACTGTGACGGGGCGCATGTAAAAACCGACAAATCGAAGCGGATTTACCGACGACCTATTTACAGGTATATATGACGGAGGACTTCTTTTGCATTCTGTTCTTTCGCAAACGAACATTGGAGCATCATATGCATCAATTGCGCACAATATTCTCTCAGTGGTGTTTTCCGGGAGGGCCAATGAGGCACATGTTTGTCTCGACAAGTACCTTGAGTGATCCATAAAAGAAAGTGAGAGAAGGTTGCGAGGTAAAGTTGGTTCAGCATATGTGATTACCCGAACAAATCAGACTATCAGGCAGAGCGGACAAAAGCTTCTCACTAATGAAAAATTTAAAAACGAACTAGCCAAGTTTCTTTTACAAGAATGGGGAAAAGATTACAACTGGCACCTGTTTAGTGGTAAACGTTCCCGACAGACAACATCATATCAATGTAACTAATCGAGTACACCTTCAAGCCGACCATGAAGAGGCGGGTACGCTGATTGCATGTCATATTGCGAAAACAACAGCAGGACATGTTATAGTGCGGGTATCCGACACAGACGTCTTGGTGATATTAATTGGTGCTCTTGGAGCGCAACGCCAAGAAGTCCGGTGTAGAGCCAACATTGTAATGGATTGTGGAATGGGAAAAAGCACGAGGTTTATCAACGTGACTAACATTGTTCATGTTCTTGATGAGCGCCAACCTGGACTTTCAAGAGCACTCCCTGGATACCATACATTTATTGGATGTGATTTAACTTCGGCCTTTTACAGGTTAAGCACAAAATGTTTGTATGAGAGCATGGCTTAATTTACAATTTGTTCTTTTTGTTTAGGAAAGGCAAAACTAAACCATTTGATCTCCTTGAGAGTGACAAAAGTGGTTGTTACGTTAATCTTTTTATCGGTATGGGAGAGGTGCAGAGAATTGATTTTGATGTCGCATCCGAGTTTGTTTGTCGCATGTATGAACAGAGTGAAATTCGTGATGTCAATGAAGCACGATACAA
Organism: Ciona savignyi; assembly: GCA_000149265.1. Taxonomy (NCBI): domain Eukaryota; kingdom Metazoa; phylum Chordata; class Ascidiacea; order Phlebobranchia; family Cionidae; genus Ciona; species Ciona savignyi. Next base: position 396,236 of record CH003387.1, read on the forward strand.
CAAACTTATACAAATGAACGGCACACTTGATCAGGTAATTGCGATACAAAATGCGTTAATTTTATATTACCGGTTCTTAAATATCGTACAACAAATGTAACAACAGGGGTTCATTGACTTTTAGGGGAATCCACTGGCAAACATTAAACGAGTCGACTATGCTTTACTACCACCCTGCATCCGAACTCTCGAGATGAAGATCCAACGAACATTACAGGATTGTGGATGCGTGCTGCGACAGCATCTCCCACGAATGGGTTAGTTCCAACCGACTATGGATGATGTGTGGAGAACGGTATTTTTGTGCCAATCTGGTTTCAGGGTCCTAGTATACCCGACAGGTTGTTTGAAGATAGAAATGCAGAAGATATTGCAGAAACCGACAGTCAGTTAATAATAGAAATAACTGACGAAGCGTGGAGCGAAGAATCGGACTCAGATGCGGATGAGAAAGAAGAACAGGAATGATTTCAATGACGGAACATTAGCCTACGTTGTTTTGTGAACATCAATAAATACTTCGTTACGCTGTTTGGCTATCAAATTATTAAATTCACATATCACTTTTGCGATTTACGATGCCTTAAAACCTGCCCAACATTGTTTACCGCATGTGCAAATTTAGCTCAATTTTGGGGTAGTCTACTAGTTATAGGGGTCTGACGGGCACTACCTATCACCAGATATATCTGGCTATATCCATTCATGATACCCTCGACTGTGCCGATCATTTTCTAGTATGTTTCGTGAGGTTACCTTTCAAGCTAATCTAGCTCAATTTTTGGAACGTGGGGCATTTGGGGGCGTCTGGCAGGCACATTCCACCACTTAAATCGTCTGGCATTGGCGATTTACGATACCGTAGACCATGACGAACATTTTTCATTTAGTTTCATCGGTTTAGCTCATGAGCTAATCTAGCTCAATTTTGGGGTCTAGTTATATGGGTCTGGTGGGCACTTCCCACCACTTAAAATGTCTGGCAATAGCTATTCATGATACCATGGGATATGCCGAACAATTTCCAATATGTTTCGTCAGGTTACCTTTGGAGCCAATCTAGCTCAATTTGTGGGTCTCCTCTTTACGCCCCCCTGACCACATCCACCACAATGTGCCCGGCAGACGTCCATTTTCTTTCATGGAAATATACATAGATTTTTGCTATATAGAAGAAAATTGGTTACTTTTCCAGCTAATGTTGACCCCTACGGGCTCCCGTACAACACAGTTAGTAAAACGTGCAGATGTGAAATGTCTCGCACGTAGACTTCTCGCACCTCGTAAATGCCGTATATATTCTTGAAATTTGAATAAGATATATAACAAAATACAACCTCACAATATAACGTACTTGAGATAACTTGCGTCATGCTGTATAACGTACCTTAGACTATACAACTGGCGTCATGCTAAATGACGTACTAAGTAACTCGCTTCGCGAATAAGCCGTATATTGAATGAGACGCAGAATACAACTAAACCGAATCAAGAGTTATAGACTTCGAGTTTGAGATTAAGACCTCACAAATCGTGGCTTTACAACTTTAATAATTAGTGGTCGTTTTGAGGACAGAGCAAACTGCCAAGCTCAAAGTAACCAGAATAAAGATCTCTATGGAAAAGCGACGTGTAGAAGCAATTAGCCAACGCTCCACAAAAAAAAGCGCGAGCCCACACACTTAAGGACAAACGGACTCAACTTACCCCAAGTTACCATTGAAATTCCCTTCATAAATGTTTATAAATTAATATTAAATAAACTAGGCCTATTACTACGTACATTAAACTGCTAAACCCAACAAAAATAGACGGTAGATTTCTATGTGAACAAAAAAAGGTTTGAATACCATGTACCCATCATGAACCGTTCTCCGGGGAACCCCCATAACTCAACCGCACTCAAACCAGTGATTATTCGGCTTTACCGCCCCATGGTAAGAAAAATAAATATATTGATTTGAAGTTTCCGAGGTGTGTCCAAATTTCCGAGTTTCAGCCTTAAATTCTGCTGTGCAATAATAATCGCGACATTCTTTTATATTTTACCATATCTCTCGTTTAATCTGCGCATATAGATTGTTCTATCTCTGTCGTTGGAACGAATGTTTCTCACAATATCTGCAGATTGAAAAGGAATATTTACATTATGTTTCTACAAAAGTGAAAGGTGTGTAACATAAATCAGAAAACACAATATTATATAAAATACCTCAGTTCACCCCAAGAGTTTTCGAGCGACCTAAACTCACCCGACGTACTTAGTAACATGGCATCACACTGTCGTCATAACAATATGGATTCCTGCAAATACATCGGAAGGCATAAGCTATACATGTCTATTACTCACATAGAGCTACTTGTCAACAGTTGGTGTGAACAATACAGTCAGAGTGAACGCAAAATGAAGTTTTTACTCATACTGTTTCAAATCATCTGTGCGTGCAGCTCTTCGCAATTTCGTACTTACGGTATGTAGTCTATATAACATAGGTTGTTTTAATCACTTTGCAATTTCTTTTGATTTAACCCGTCAGTTTCTTGGAGTTCGCTTGGTTGTTGGTATGAGAGACATAGCCTCAACCCCAGGGTAATTCCTACATTGGAAGGCACCAACCCGATATTAGACGAGGGTTACTGGCGATTAAGGGCGAATGCGATCGAAAAGTGCGCAAGAGCTGCCGTTCAACTGGGATACGAGGTATTCGCACTTCAGGTAACCTCTGCATAACAGTAAAAATAATTCCCCCTTCCTTTCGACAATAACTGTGGGTTTGACTTACGCTACTTAAAAACATCCTATATTTGTCGCTCTTTAGGTATCCAAACTTTATTTAATCATTTATCCCGCTTAGGAGGCTTTGTGTAAATAAATCTCCAAAACTTCGAAACGGTAACACCTTGAGTAGATCTTATGTCCATGATCCATCAAATATACTATTCTAAAAAAACCAATTCACTCCAATGTCGTTAAATTATTTCTCCCAAAGGATGGTGGGTGGTGTGCCAGTTCGGCCGACGCGAGATCTCAATACAAAACAGTTGGAGCTGCTTCGTGTTCATCAGATAATGGAAAGGGTCTTCCCATGATTAACCACGTTTATGAACTCCATATCAAAGGTGGGAGAGTAGTGTATTTGAAATCGTGATGTATTGAAAGTCCAGTTGCCTGCTCAATAAACTACCACAAATTTCTTTAGAAACAACTACACTAGGATTCCCCATATTACCGGCAAAAATCTTTAATTTGCTTTTTTAATTTCTGAGTTGTTCTAAAACAAGTCGGTCTCTACAGTCTGAGGGCGCGGGTTCGATTCACACCCGAGGCAGGACGGCCACGCTATTTACTTTCATTGAACGAGACAGTTGATGATGTCTGAGTAACGTTGCATTTAATTCACTTGCAGACGACGTGTATTCGGGCAGTTTCGAAACTGTTCTATCTTCTTCCAACCCAAAAGAAAGGTGAACGTCCTGTACAACATGAATATTTGCCTGAGTTCGGCGCCTCGTAAGATGAACGCAACTGCACGAGTCGGGACTGCCGGGAAACAAGCTACCTTCAACCTGACAGTCATTAGCATATCTACGTTGAGCACATTGGTTGAACTGGAACGAACCGATAAACCGACAGGATGGAGTTCCACGCAAATCTTCATTGACTGGACCATCTACGTCAAACCGACGTTTTAAATGTAAAGGACAGTCAAGAACTGGACGTCACCGATCTGCTCGGTGTATTGGACCAAATCCTAGTTAAGTCGGTCTAAATCTAAATGTTTCTTTTTGTAAATATCTATTAATCGTTAAACCGAAATGTGATTCCCACAATTTCTTTATCATCGTAGTGGCGTGTGGTAGTAGAACTAAGCAAGACGTTACGTTTTTAATCCTGATTAAGATTTTAGTTCATTTTATGTTTCACTCCTTTGTTACTTTAAAGAAACTTAAGCAAAAGTGGTTATGAGTTACAGTTCTGATATCACTTGAATGATGAAAGTATTTTTAATGTTCTGTTTTTCTGGTGTAAAAAAAATTAAACACTTGAATTATAATCGAAATGGGACTTGTTTTGTTGTTGTACATCACTTGTTGTTATTTCTCGCTTGTACCAATATTTTATGTTGGATTGCTATCTTTGTACATAGCGTGTTCTTTAACTTAAACGAAAAGATTTAAACAAGATATTTTGAAGGATATTCTGGATTTTTTCCCATTTGTTAAGACATTTTGTTAAATGTAACTCAATTTTTCTCTGATTTCTGGATTTATATTCTGTAACTTCGCGTTCGCTTATTATTTAAATCATTGTAATAAGAATACATAAGTTTGAAACAAAATCGATTTTTTTAATAACAAAAGGCGTCTGAAACACGGCTAATATAATACAACCCAAGAGTTTATCTAAACGTATATTGAAACGTTGATGAGGCCACGTCAAACTTAGTGTTATTGTGAATGCAATCTTCCCGGAAACTTTGTTAGACGAATCCAAGAGACAGTTTGTGCATAATCTACTTTCTAGGAACGGTATATACACCATAGTTTTGCCTTGTGTACATCAATACTGACTTGGTACCAAAACAAAATAAACTTTCCGAGGGGTGTGACATGCTTTAATACTAGTTGTATTGTCCGACAGATTAGTCTTAGTGTATCGTCTTTTAGCCAAAGGGTGACATTGTCTGAACCAAGTGAAATGATGGGTTCTACCAAATTACAAGAACATCTCAATCATACACAACACACTGCAATAGCTTCGGCAACCCGACGTAAACTATCAAACCAAAAACACGGCCTATTTAAAATATATTAATTGTAATCAATTATAATGTCATATATATATATATATAGCAGATACTTCAGTGTTTTGTTTAAAAATATTTAATTTCCGAAGCAGCGTTTAGCTCTGCCTTCAAAAGGCTGCATCTTTATTAATAAACCTATTGAAGTATTCCTTTCTGATTTATTTTCAAAACAACATAAATTGCTATAAGTTTCACCTTTATTTAATAGAAAGCGTTAATTGCGCAATAATTGAACATAGATGTCTCAGCAAGGTCTGAACTTGACATAAATTTGGCGCAAATTTACACATGAAACAACAACGCTTGGAAATAGCAAAAATGGCAGTAACATTACACAGCGATTTTAAAGCTCTATAATATAAAAAAATAAATCACGGAAGCCTTCGGCCGATATTAGAAAACTTTAAGGAACGTTACGTAATCAGTGTCAAGTTAAAAATCACAAAAAAATAAACGTGAAAATTAGCAAGTCAAAAACAAGCTTGTCCGTATCTAAATCACTTCGTACGAATACTGGAATGCATTAAGCCAAGCAGGGAAGCCTGGTGTCAATGGATACAACTCTAGCGACGTTTTACGACAAATAATGTGCTGTGTCTAACACTCTACTGTCTACAATACATTTCTTGGAAAAACTATTCGAACGAGTTTCCGTGAAACATCTCCAGCTCCGGGTCACGTGACCAGCGAACACTTCTGCACTCAGTGCCAATTCGCCATCGGTTTCAAACGGTTTTCCGTCGTAAGGTTTTCATGGCGATGTTCTCTTTTCTTTTCTTCATCTCTTGAGCGAATTTCAAAGTTTTAATTTGTTGCTTCTCAAATCTATTGGTCGGTGCCTCCCGTTTATACGAAAGTGAGTACAAATCTGGAAAACATAGAAATTATTTAATTATTATTCGGTATTTAATACTTGTCTAAAAATGTAAGATGCAAAACGTGGTACTTTTCGTGCTCTGTTACAGGCATATTGCATATTAATTAAAGCAACGTTTTTATGACACAACAGGTCTTGTTTACTGTTAATATCAACCCCATTTAGTGTAAACAAAACATTTGGGCTTGGGGTTTACCTGAGTCTTCCAGCACAGGGGAATGTAACAGAAAACTTTGTAAAACTTCATTTTTCGGGTAGGTCGACGACATTGCCTTCCACGATTCAAGTGGCCGCAGAATTTCAGATAATCTTCGTAATTTCTGCAGATTATGGCGGCTCGTTAATATTGAGATTTAAACTTATGTTTACATCTTTAGGGTTTAATTCTATTCATACACAAACGCTATGTTTGACACTCTGGTATATGGCCATTGTTCACATTAACAATAATGCAGCACGACCGTGTGGTCAAACGGTTAACGCTACTGACTCACACACATAAAAATATGAAGAACCAATTTGTCATGGCGCCATAAAACTACTATTTGCACTGAGCCCGGCGACTCGATTTTGGATTATCATGAGCATCCCACCCGCGATTCTTACCTCGAAATTGATGGTTCCGTCAGGTTGGACGGTGGAGATAGCTTGGTTGAGGAAGTAAACGTCTTTCACCAGCAGCACCAGGAAAGGAACCATCACTCCGTTGTGTGGGTGGGTTGCACTTGCGTCGAATGTAAACCTTTTCTTGTGGGACGGAGTTACTGGCGTTTTAGAGGCCGATGACGTAATTTCTGGTGATGACGTCACTTCTGGTGATGACGTCACTTCCGGTGATGACGAGATATTGTTGGTATATTGAATTCACTCCGTTTAGCATTTTATTCCGTTGACACTGATATATCCGGTGTCGAAAAAGTGTGTAGCATAATTCAGAATATAACGCAATCTTAGTTAAAACAACCTTGCTTAACCCCAGAAAGCCACAAATGAGAACGCGTAGCATACATATGCTGTTCATAAGCAATTAAAAAAGCTGGAAACTGAATTTTCAAGCATTACCGCCGTTTTGTATTTTTTCCGGTCCAATTATCCTTTATTATCTCGGGACTGGTACGGAATACCCACATCAAATTATATAAGAGTTGTAAATAAATTAAATGAACCAGCTAAGGACAAAGTGTGTCCAAATTTTCAGAGTTTCAGCCTAAAATTCTGCTGTGCAATGAAAATCGCTACGTTCTTTTATATCATACCATATCTCTATATAGTTCAATCTGCGCATATAGATTGTTTTATCTCTGTGGTTGATACGAATGTTTCTCACAATATCTGCAGATTGAAAAGGAATATTTACATTATGTTTCTACAAAAGTGAAAGGTGTGTAACATAAATCAGAAAACACAATATTATTTAAAATACCTCAGTTCACCCCAAGAGTTTTCGAGCGACCTAAACTCACCCGACCTACTTGGTAACATAGCATCACACTGTCGTCATAACAATATGGATTCCTGCAAATACATCGGAAGGCATAAGCTATACATGTCTATTACTCACATAGAGCTACTTGTCAATAGTTGGTGTGAACAATACAGTCAGAGTGGACGCAAAATGAAGTTTTTACTCATACTGTTTCAAATCATCTGTGCGTGCAGCTCTTCGCAATTTCGTACTTACGGTATGTAGTCTATATAACATAGGTTGTTTTAATCACTTTGCAATTTCTTTTGATTTAACCCGTCAGTTTCTTGGACTTCGCTTTGTTGTTGGCATGAGAGACATAGCCTCACCCCCAGGGTAATTCCTACATTGGAAGGCACCAACCCGATATTAGACGGGGGTTACTGGCGATTAAGGGCGAATGCGATCATAAAGTGCGCAAGAGCTGCCGTTCAACTGGGATATGAGATATTCGCACTTCAGGTAACCTCTGCATAACAGTAAAAATAATTCCCCCTACCCTTCGACAATAATTGTGGGTTTGACTTACGCTACTTACAAACATCCTATATTTGTCGTTCTTTAGGTATCCAAACTTTATTAAATCATTTCTGCTGCTTGGGAGGCTTCGTTTAAATAAATCTCCAAAACTTCGAAACGGTACCACCTTGATTAGATCTTTTGTCCATGATCCATCAAATATACTATTCTAAAAAAAAACAATCCACTCCAGTGTCGTTAAATTATTTTTTCCAAAGGATGGTGGGTGGTGTGCCAGTTCGGCCGACGCGAGATCTCAATACAAAACATTTGGAGCTGCTTCGTGTTCATCAGATAATGGAAAGGGTCTTTATTATATCAACCACGTGGAATCATGAACTCCATATCAAAGGTAGGAGAGTAGTGTATTTGAAATCGTGATGTATTGAAAGTCCAGTTGCCTGCTCAATAAACTACCACAGATTTCTTTAGAAACAACTACAGTAGGATTCCCCGTATTACCGGCAAAAATCTTTAATTTGCTTTTTTAATTTCTGAGTTGTTCTAAAACAAGTCGATCTCTACAGTCTGAGGGCGCGGGTTCGATTCACACCCGAGGCAGGACGGCCACGCTATTGCCACTTTCATTGAACGAGACACTTGATGATGTCTGAGTAACGTTGCATTAAATTCACTTACAGACGACGTTTATTCCGGGAGTTTCGAAACTGTTCTATCTTCTTCCAAACCCAAAAGAAAGGTGAACGTGCTATACAACATGAATATTTGCCTGAGTTCGGCGCCTCGTAAGATGAACGCAACTGCACGAGTCGGGACTGCCGGGGAACAAGCTACCTTCAACGTGACAGTCATAAGCAGATCTACGTTGAGCACATTGGTTGAACTGGAACGAACCGATAAACCGACAGGATGGAGTTCCACGCAAATCTTCATTGACTGGACAATCTACGTCAAACCGATGTTTTAAATGTCAAGGACAGTCAAGAACTGTCACCGATCTGCTCGGTGTATTGGACCAAATCCTAGTTGAGTCGGTCTAAATCTAAATGTTTGTTTTTGTAAATATCTATTAATCGTGAAACCGAAATGTGATTCCCCAATTCCTTTATCATCGTAGTGGCGTGTGGTAGTAGAACTAAGCAAGACGTTACGTTTTTAATCCTGATTTAGATTTTAGTTCATTTTATGTTTCACTCCTTCGTTACTTTAAAGAAACTTAAGCAAAAGTGGTTATGAGTTACAGTTCTGATATCACTTGAATGATGAAAGTAATTTTAATGTTCTGTTTAAGCTGACTTGTTTTATTGTTGTACATCAGTTGTTGTTATTTCTCGCTTGTACCAATATTTTACGTTGGATTGCTATCTTTGTACATAGCGTGTTCTTTAACTTAAACGAAAAGTTTTAAACAAGATATTTTGAAGGATATTCTGGATTTTTCCCATTTGTTAAGACATTTTGTTGAATGTAACTCATTTTTTTCTCTGATTTGTGGATTTATATTCTGTAACTTCGGGTTCGCTTATTATTTAAATCATTGTAATAAGAATACATAAGTTTGAAACAAAATCGATTTTTTTAATAACAAAAGGCGTCTGAAACACGGCTAATATATTATAACCCAAGAGTTTATCTAAACGTATATTGAAATGCTTGATGAGACCACGTCAAACTTAGTGTTATTATTGTGGATGTAATCTTCCCGGAAACTTTGTTAGAGGAATTCAAGAAACAGTTTGTGCATAATCTACTTTCTAGGAACGGTATATGCACCATAGTTTGCCTTGTGTACATCAATACTGACTTGGTACCAAAACAAAATAAACTTCAAACTTTCCGAAGGGTGTGGCATGCTTTAATACTAGTTGTATTGTCCGACAGATTAGTCTTAGTGCATCGTCTTTTAGCCAAAGGGTGACATTGTCTAAACCCAGTGAAATGATGGGTTCTACCAAATTAAAAAAATATCTCAATCATACACAACACATTGCAATAGCTTTGGCACCCGACGGTGGGCGCGAGGTGATATGCTCTAGTGTTTTGATCTGACGATTGCCCCTGGTTTTCTCATTCACGGGGTTAAACATGAAAATCCTATCCTATGTTTGCGGCGCAATACAAGATCTAGTTTTCGAAAGTATTTCTTTCTGATTTTTAAAGTATTCCTTTCTTGATTTATTTTCAAAACAACAAAAATTGCTATAAGTTTCACCTTTATTTAATAGAAAGCGATTGGTTAATTGCGCAATAATTGAACATAGATGTCCCAGCAAGGTCTGAACTTGACATAAATTTGGCGCAAATTTACACATGAAACAACAAGGCTTGGAAATAGCAAAAATGGCAGTAACATTACACAGCGATTTTAAAGCTCTATAATATAAAAAAATAAATCACGGAAGCCTTCGGCCGATATTAGAAAACTGTAAGGAACGTTACGTAATCAGTGTCAAGTTAAAAATCACAAGAAAGAAATAAACGTGAAAATTAGCAAGTCAAAAACAAGCTTGTCCGAATCTAAATCACTTCGTACGAATACTGGAATGCATTAAGCCAAGCAGGGAAGCCTGGTGTCAATGGATACAACTCTAGCGACGTTTGTACGACAAATAATGTGCTGTGTCTAACACTCTACTTTCTACAATACATTTCTTGGAAAAACTTTGCGAACGAGTTTTCGTGAAACATCTCCAGCTCCGGGTCACGTGACCAGCGAACACTTCTGCACTCAGTGCCAATTCGCCATCGGTTTCAAACGGTTTTCCGTCGTAAGGTTTTCATGGCGATGTTCTCTTTTCTTTTCTTCATCTCTTGAGCGAATTTCAAAGTTTTAATTTGTTGCTTCTCAAATCTATTGGTCGGTGCTTCCCGTTTGTACGAAATTGAGTACAAATCTGGAAAATATAGAAATTATTTAATTATTATTCGGTATTTAATACTTGTCTAAAAATGTAAGATGTAAACAGGCATATTGCAGATTAATTGAAACAACATTTTTTAAGACACAAAATGTCACTTTTTATTTCAATCAATCTTTTTTATTGTAAACAAAACATTTAGGCTTGGTGCTTACCTGAGTCTTCCAGCACAGGGGAATGTAACAGAAAACTTTGTAAAACTTCATTCTTCGGGTAGGTCGACGACATCGCCTTCCACGATTCAAGTGGTCGCAGAATTTCAGATAATCTTCGTAGTTTCTGCATATAATGGCGACTCGTTAATATTGAGATTTAAACTTCTGTTTGCATCTTCAAGGTTTAATTCTATCCATACACAAATGCTATGTTTACCACTCTGGTATATATCCATTGTTCATATTAACAACAATGCAGCACGACCGTGTGGTCAAACGGTTAACGCTACCGACTCACACACAGGAATACAAATATGAAAAATCCAGTTGTCATGGATTAAATGAAAGGCCCCATGGTTAAAATACGATTTGCACTGAATTAACCCCGGCGACTCGAGTTTGGATTACCATGAGCATCCCACCCGCGATTCTTACCTCGAAATTGATGGTTCCGTCAGGTTGGACGGTGGAGATAGCTTGGTTGAGGAAGTAAACGTCTTTCACCAGCAGCACCAGGAAAGGAACCATCACCCCGTTGTGTGGGTGGGTTGCACTTGCGTCGAATGTGAACCTTTTCTTGTGGGACGGAGTTACTGGCGTTTTAGAGGCCGATGACGTAATTTCTGGTGATGACGTCACTTCTGGTGATGACGTCATCAGCGGTGACATCGTTGGTTCAGGGGAGGATAGGAAGACGGAGGAGGGCGAGATGTCGTGATCGAACTCAATCCCAGAATCTCCGTGCTGTGAGCAGCATGACGTCACGGACGCAATCGAGCGTTGCGAGATCATCGACAATCGGTTGGTGACGTCATGTTTGATGACGTCATCGTCCATGGATGCCATCGGATGAAGAGCTTTGACCCGGGAGGAGTGGATGGTGCGGTAGTGGTGAAAGTTATTGGTGGGGTCGAACGCGTTCTGCAGGTGACAAGTGTGAGGACGGATACAAAACAAATTGAACAATTTGGGGACGATTTTAACAAAATATTGCGCAGTCTTGTGTCCTGCCTATAGTGGATAGACGAATAAATATGAACCGCAAGTATTAGTGGTTCATATTCATTAGTCTATTGTACTTTTAAACTTCTATTTGTTGATATTTAAATTGATTCAATCATGGTATTCCCACCTGTAGTTGGTGAAGTTCGGAGAGCTTCAATTTGTTCCAAGTTTTCTTGAGCCTGGTGACCGATCCAAGACTGAGTCCTGATAATATCGCCATCGCTGAGTTGAAGTTAGAAAGCTCGAAGCATCGGTTGGCCACACGTAAATCATAAGATAATACACAAGTTTAAAACAAAATAGAATTTTATTTTAATAAACAGCAAAAGGCGTCTAAAACACGGCTAATATAATACAACCCAAGAGTTTATCTAAACGTATATTAAAATGCTTGATGAGACCACGTCAAACTTAGTGTTATTGTGAATGTAATCTTCCCAGAAACTTTTTTAGACGAATCCAAGAGACAGTTTGTGCATAATCTACTTTCTAGGAACGGTATATACACCATAGTTTTGCCTTGTGTACATCAATACTGACTTGGTACCAAAACAAAATAAACTTTAAACTTTCCGAAGGGTGTGGCATGCTTTAATACTAGTTGTATTGTCCGACAGACTAGTCTTAGTGCGTCGCCTTTTAGCCAAAGGGTGACATTGTCTAAACCCAGTGAAATGATGGGTTCTACCAAATTAAAAAAATATATCAATCATACACAACGCGCTGCAATAGCTTTGGCAACCTGACGATGGGCGCTAGGTGACCTGTTCTAGTGTTTTGATCTGACGATTGTCCCCTGGTTTTCTCATTCACGGGGATAAACATGAAAATCGTATCTTATGTTTGCGGCGCTATACAACAACTAGTTTTCGGCACGTAACGTAAACTATTAAACCATAAACACGGTCTATTTAAAATATATTAATTGCAACTATTTAAACCAGTGGTTCTTAAACTTTTTCAGTCGCGCCCCCCTTGAGATTTGTAATTCATGCTCACGCCTCACCTACTCAAAAATTAAATTTACGAAAAATAGAGCAATAATTTATTTGCCATTACCCTGCTTAGTGTAAAGGATGCAAGGGTTCGCGAACCGTTTTTTAAAGTTCGCTAATAAAAAAAAATTAACAAAATCGCAAAAATATAAATTACCGTTACTGATTTCGCGCACTTTTAATAAAAAAATCATCAACACAATATAATATAACATATTTTGCCTTCAACATAACATTTACAATGGAATTACTATTACATTTATTTACCTTGCTTTAACTTTGCATTATTGACAGATAGTAAGCATTTCTATCACAAGGCAACAATAGCCATTATGCGTTAATATACCACGATTCCTTTATTTATGATTGGCGGAGATGCGACACACCTCTTTATAATAAGGTTATATGGTGTTTTAACAAGTAAGATTACTCGTTTCAAAGGCTTCGTTTCGTCGATATTCGTCCTATCCTACACGCATTAACTCACGACACGTTTATTGTAGTTTATCATTACTACTTAATAACGGTACTGTTTGCTTAATGAATTATCTTTCTGGCTTTAAAGATTAGTTTGAGAGGTTCTGAAACCGCATTCTAAGGCAATTTAACATAGCTAAAGCGCGAAAACGATTTTCTCGTAGCCCACGCATTTCGCGAATCGTTTCAAAATCGTTAATTCGAACCCTGCAATATGTCACTGTCATGCTCGCGCCCCCCTTGAGAAGCTTCCACGCCCCCCCAGTTTAAGAACCCCTGCTCTAGTTTAATCTGTGCATATAGATTGTTTTATCTCTGTGGTTGGTACGAATGTTTTTTACAATATCTGCAGATTGAAAAGGAATATTTACATCATGTTTCTACAAAAGTGAAAGGTGTGTAACATAAATCAGAAAACACAATATTATTTTAAATACCTCAGTTCACCCCAAGAGTTTTCGAGCGACCTAAACTCACCCGACGTACTTGGTAACATGGCATCACACTGTCGTCATAACAATATGGATTCCTGCAAATACATCGGAAGGCATAAGCTATACATGTCTATTACTTACATAGAGCTACTTGTCAATAGTTGGTGTGAACAATACAGTCAGAGTGAACGCAAAATGAAGTTTTTACTCATACTGTTTCAAATCATCTGTGCGTGCAGCTCTTCGCAATTTCGTACTTACGGTATGTAGTCTATATAACATAGGTTGTTTTAATCACTTTGCAATTTCTTTTGATTTAACCCGTCAGTTTCTTGGAGTTCGCTTGGTTGTTGGTATGAGAGACATAGCTTAACACCCAGAGTGATTCCTAACATTGGAGGGCACCAACCCGATATTAGACGAGGGTTACTGGCGATTAAGGGCGAATGCCATCGAAAAGTGCGCAAGAGCTGCCGTTCAACTGGGATATGAGATATTCGCACTTCAGGTAACCTCTGCATAACAGTAAAAATAATTCCCCCTACCCTTCGACAATAACTGTGGGTTTTGACTACCGCTACTTAAAAACATCCTATATTTGTCGTTCATTAGGTATCCAAACTTTATTAAATCATTTCTCCCGCTTCGGAGGCTTCGTTTAAATAAATTTCCAAAACTTCGAAACGGTACCACCTTGAGTACATCTTTTGTCCATGATCCATCAAATATACTATTCTGAAAAAAAACAATCCACTCCAATGTCGTTAAATTATTTTTTCCAAAGGATAAGGTGGGGTGGTGGCGCCAGTTCGGCCGACGCGAGATCTCAATACAAAACAGTTGGAGCTGCTTCGTGTTCATCAGATAATGGAAGGGGTCTTTATTATATCAACCACGTTTATGAACTCCATATCAAAGGTGGGAGAGTAGTGTATTTGAAATCGTGATGTATTGATGGTCCAGTTACCTGCTTAATAAACTACCACAAATTTCTTTAGAAACAACTACACTAGGATTCCCCATATTACCGACAAAAATCTTTAATTTGCTTTTTTAATTTCTGAGTTGTTCTAAAACAAGTCGGTCTCTACAGTCTGAGGGCGCGGGTTCGATTCACACCCGAGACAGGATTGTCCCTGCTACGGCCATGCTATTTACTTTCATTGAACGAGACAGTTGATGATGTCTGAGTAACGTTGCATTTAATTCACTTGCAGACGACGTGTATTCCGGGAGTTTCGAAACTGTTCTATCTTCTTCCAAACCAAAAAGAAAAGTGAACGTCCTGTACAACATGAATATTTGCCTGAGTTCGGCGCCTCGTAAGATGAACGCAACTGCACGAGTCGGGACTGTCGGGGAACAAGTTACCTTCAACGTGACAGTCATAAGCAGATCTACGTTGAGCACATTGGTTGAATTGGAACGAACCGATAAACCTACAGGATGGAGTTCCACGCAAATCTTCATTGACTGGACCATCTACGTCAAACCGATGTTTTAAATGTCAAGGACAGTCAAGAACTAGACGTCACCGATCTGCTCGGTGTATTTGACCAAATCCTAGTTGAGTCGGTCTAAATCTAAATGTTTCTTTTTGTAAATATCCATTATTAGTCGTGAAACCGAAATGTGATTCCCACAATTCCGTTATCATCGTATGGTGTGTGGTAGTAGAACTAAGCAAGACGTCACGTTTTTAATCCTGATTTAGATTTTAGTTCATTTTATGTTTCACTCCTTCGTTACTTTAAAGGAACTTAAGCAAAAGCTGGTTATGAGTTACAGTTCTGATATCACTTGAATGATGAAAGTATTTTTAATGTTCTGTTTTTCTGGTGTAAAAGAATTTAAATACTTGAATTATAATCGAAATGGGACTTGTTTTGTTGTTGTACATCACTTGTTGTTATTTCTCGCTTGTACCAATATTTTACGTTGGATTGCTATCTTTGTACATAGCGTGTTCTTTAACTTAAACGAAAAGATTTAAACAAGATATTTTGAAGTAATTCTCGATTTTTCCCCATTTGTTAAGACATTTTGTTGAATGTAACTCAATTTTTCTCTGATTTCTAGATTTATATTCTGTAACTTCGAGTTCGCTTATTATTTAAATCATTGTAAATAAGAATACATAAGTTTGAAACAAAATCGATTTTTTTAATAACAAAAGGCGTCTGAAACACGGCTAATATATTATAACCCAAGAGTTTATCTAAACATATATTGAAACGCTTGATGAGGCCACGTCAAACTTAGTGTTATTGTGAATGCAATCTTCCCGGAAACTTTGTTAGACGAATTCAAAAGACAGTTTGTGCATAATCTACTTTCTAGGAACGGTATATACACCATAGTTTGCCTTTGTGTACATCAATACTGACTTGGTACCAAAACAAAATAAACTTTAAACTTTCCGAAGGGTGTGACATGCTTTAATACTAGTTGTATTGTCCGACAGATTAGTCTTAGTGTGTCGCCTTTTAGCCAAAGGGTGACATTGCCTGAACCCAGTGAAATGATGGGTTCTACCAAATTAAAAAAATATCTCAATCATACACAACGCGCTGTAATAGCTTTGGCAACCTGAAGATGGGCGCTAGGTGACCTGTTCTAGTATTGTTGATCTGACGATTGCCCCCTGGTTTTCTCATTCACGGGGATAAACATGAAAATTGTATCTTATGTTTGCGGCGCTATACAAGAACTAGTTTTCGGCACGTAACGTAAACTATTAAACCATAAACACGGCCTATTTAAAATATATTAATTGCAACTATTTAAAGTTTAAACTGTCGTATATATATTTATATAGCAGATACTTTAGTGTTTTGTTTAAAAATATTTAACTTCCGAAGGAGCGTTTAGCTCCGCTTTGAAAAGGTTCTATCATTATTAATAAACCTATTGAAGTATTCCTTTCTGATTTATTTTCAAAACAACAAAAATTGCGTATAAGTTTCACCTTTATTTAATAGAAAGCGATTGGTTAATTGCGCAATAATTGAACATAGATGTCCCAGCAAGGTCTGAACTTGACATAAATTTGGCGCAAATTTACACATGAAACAACAAGGCTTGGAAATAGCAAAAATGGCAGTAACATTACACAGCGATTTTAAAGCTCTATAATATAAAAAAAATAAATCACGGAAGCCTTCGGCCGATATTAGAAAAACTGTAAGGAACGTTACGTATTCAGTGTCAAGTTAAAAATCACAAAGAAATAAACGTGAAAATTAGCAAGTCAAAAACAAGCTTGTCCGTATCTACATCACTTCGTACGAATACTGGAATGCATTAAGCCAAGCAGGGAAGCCTGGTGTCAATGGATACAACTCTAGCGACGTTTTTACGACAAATAATGTGCTGTGTCTAACACTCTACTGTCTACAATACATTTCTGGGAAAAACTTTGCGAACGAGTTTCCGTGAAACATCTCCAGCTCCGGGTCACGTGACCAGCGAACACTTCTGCACTCAGTGCCAATTCGCCATCTGTTTCAAACGGTTTTCCGTCGTAAGGTTTTCATGGCGATGTTCTCTTTTCTTTTCTTCATCTCTTGAGCGAATTTCAAAGTTTTAATTTGTTGCTTCTCAAATCTATTGGTGGGCGCCTCCCGTTTGTACGAAAGTGAGTACAAATCTGGAAAAATGGAAATTATTAAATCATCGTTCGTTATTTAATACTTGTCTAAAAATGTAAGATGCAAAACGTGGTACTTTTCGTGTTCTGTTACAGGCATATTGCAGATTAATTGAAACAACGTTTTTTATGACACAAAATGTCACTTTTTATATCAATCAATCTTTTTTATTGTAAACAGAACATTTAGGCTTGGGGCTTACCTGAGTCTTCCAGCACAGGAGAATGTAACAGAAAACTTTGTAAAACTTCATTTTTCGCGGTAGGGTCGACGACATCGCCTTCCACGATTCAAGTGGCCGCAGAATTTCAGATAATCTTCGTAATTTCTGCATATAATGGCGACTCGTTAATATTGAGAATTGAACCTATGTTTGCATCTTTAAGGTTTTAATTCTATCCATACACAATCGCTATGTTTACCACTCTGATATGTGGCCAATGTTCATATTAACAATGCAGCACGGCCGTGTGGTCAAACGGTTAACGCTACCGACTCACACACAGGCATACAAATATAAAAAAATCCAGTTGTCATGGATTAAATGCAAGGCGCCATAAAAACTACTATTTGCACTGAGTCCGACGACTCGATGGATTATCATGAGTCATGAGTATCCCACCCGTGATTCTTACCTCGAAATTGATGGTTCCGTCAGGTTGGACGGTGGAAATAGCTTGGTTGAGGAAGTAAACGTCTTTCACCAGCAGCACCAGGAAAGGAACCATCACCCCGTTGTGTGGGTGGGTTGCACTTGCGTCGAATGTAAACCTTTTCTTGTGGGACGGAGTTACCGGCGTTTTAGAGGCCGATGACGTCACTTCGGGTGATGACGTCACTTCCGGTGATGACGTCACTTCCGGTGATGACGTCATCAGCGAAGACATCGTTGGTTCGGGGGAGGATAGGAAGACGGAGGAGGGCGAGATGTCGTGATCGAACTCAATTCCAGAATCTCCGTGCTGTGAACAGCATGACGTCACAGACGCAATCGAGCGTTGCGAGATCATCGACAATCGGTTGGTGACGTCATGCTTGATGACGTCATCGTCCATGGATGCCATCGGATGAAGAGCTTTGACCCGGGATGAGTGGATGGTGCGGTAGTGGTGGAAGTTGTTGGTGGGATCGAACGCGTTCTGCGGATGACAAGTGTGAGGACGGATACAAAACAAATTGAACAATTTGGGGACGATTTAACAAAATATTGCGCAAACTTGTGTCCTGCCTATAGTGGATAGACGAATAAATATAAACCGCAAGTATTAGTGGTTTATGTTTATTAGTCTATTGTACTTTAAACTTCCTGTGTTTGTTGATATTTAAATTGATTCAATCATGGTATTCCCACCTGTAGTTGGTGAAGTTCGGAGAGCTTCAATTTGTTCCAAGTTTTCTTGAGCCTGGTGACCGATCCAAGACTGAGTCCTGATAATATCGCCATCGCTGAGTTGAAGTTGGAAAGCTCGAAGCATCGGTTGGCCACACGCGCGAAGATGGTAATCACGTGACGAGCATGCTTTCGTTTCCGACACTGAAGGAAAGGCAGGTTTAGTGAATGTGCCGAGAACTACATGTATCATACAACTCTAATTTGCAGATGTTATTACATTATCATTGTAGAACTGTATAGTATAGTATACACCCATAAAGAACCTATTTTAAATTGCACGTCTCCACGACCTCTACTTACCATCAGTATGACAGTCCCAACAAGCCGACTAAGTCGGTTGAACCACCTCACACAAGCTCCGAGATTCGTCCTCGATTCTGCGGCATCGGAGCTGAACATTTGCAAGAACTCATCGGCGCCCACGTGTTTCAAGAAATCCTGCAATGGGGGAAACACCGTCAACTACAATGCTTTAAACAATTTACATGATTGTTAAGTCGTAAACTTAATTTAAGACCAATTGTTTTAAGATATTTATTCAAAAATTCACGTTCTAAAGCAGCAGAATAATCATGTTGCCCAGCCGTGAACAAGCTGACTGTGGGCATGAGATGACTCTGACACGAGCACCATATTCTAAACTTCCATTCACCATTTCAATGATGCAGAGCTGCTGGGCCATCTCGTTGACGTCAGCAGCGTCTTTAATCGTCAGTATCACTGACGTCATCACATCTCTCGACTTTCTGTAGTTGACAGTTTTCTGTAACTCGTGCTCCAGATCCGAATTTGACAACTGGCGTTCGTAGGTCTCTTGCGCGATCTTGTGGTGAGACAACTGCTCCATAATTTGACTGCAGGTGGCGCTGAGCGTCTATTCACAAAAAGTATTTCGGTAAAGAAAAAGTTAAAGGAAAGCTCGGGTGGCCGAAAGGTTAGCGACCAATTTATAAACTGTATTATATTATGAAAACGGTATTATCCTATCGAGGATTCGAAACTTAGCTCGACAAAATAGAAGAAACACACTAAACAGAATTAGAAATTTCGTGCATACGCACGTGACGATGTAAATCTAATCAGCTGGTTCAATTAGACCACGTGACTGAAACCTTACCTCATTGTCCTGCATTGACGTCATAGCCTCACTCAGTGCTGCCATCAAGTGAGCGTTTTTAAAATCCGATGGGAAGTGCTGAACCCACTCCTGCAGCACTGACAATGCTCTTTGTTTCGCCTCTGTTGTCTCGTGTGACGTCACAATCATACTCCTCGAGCACTCTTCTGTGACGTCACATTCGTCGACGATGTAACCGCTGTCGTCGCTAGTTGGCGTCGTGGAGTCGATGGTGTCGGATTGTTTACGGTCGTGGTTGTTGTTGGTTTTATCGAGTTCGTCAAACTCCAACACCGCGGATAAGATGCCGGAGTCACGTGACACGGTGGACGAACAATCGACCGCGAGAAGATTCGCGAACGCTGTTGGTTTGTTCGACGCATTGACGTCATTCTGAGGTCGTCTTCTTCCGCGACGACGTCGACGGATCGTCTCCTCCCCATCCCCGATCGTCGTCTCCTTGATCTGAACATCCGGGTAAGTTGGTTTGCGGAAGTCCGTTCCTTCGATGGCGGAGTACGAGGTTGTGGCTCGGGGAGTGGAGTGGATTTGGCGGCACTTGGTGCACGCATGTCCGGCGGCTTGCGCTCCCATGTCCGATGTCGGTTTATCGAAACTGGTAGTTAGTTTGTTCAAAACTTCTTCAGGATTTAAAAACAGTCGCGAGCCGAGGAGAAACGTGTAGGTGAAATCATCCTGGGAAAATACATTTGTTAAACTCTGGCGTTTCAGAAGTTACAGCAAATGTCAAAAACATCAAAAATAGGTTTTACCTTCACAGTGTCCCTTCTTCTGGTGCATAAATACTGCAGAAGAACTTCCTTCTTCAAGTTTTCCTCCATTAGAACAATCTGCAACACAATTAGCGTTACACAAATCTATCATAATATAAAATGCATTATCGCACAAGAAGCTCCTAACACATGGTCTTGACCGAGTATGTCATTCGAGAATATTTCGTTTTACCGCATTAAACAGTGGAACTCCATCGCGTAATCTGATAAAAGCGCCGCTAATACCGCGAACACGTTTCTTGAGGTCAGAGCTATCTCCGCGCGTCACTTCTCTGTTTGCCGACTTACTGTCAAAACTTTAGACCGGATTGTTTTCAATTTACGCCGGATAAACCCGTCTCCGAGCCCGCGGGCCACATCCGATAAATACCGATGCTCCGAACAGAGATAATCCTGTGCTGACGGACAACAAACAGAATGTGAGCCGACATTAATAAGCTCCATAAGTCCCTACGCAGCACGCCAACTAAGTGGATTTGAAAACTGTAAGATTGCTCTAAACACGCTCTGGTAATATCGGAGTCGAATCGTTCGATACGAGTTAATACAACGTAACCTTTTTGATAAGGTGTGCATCGTTATATGATGGCGCGCATGTACAGGTTGCAATAGTTCCAAACAAGATACATTAAAGACGAATGTGTACATGCCGCAATGTTATGCACAGACACGAAATGTCGTCGGAGCTGTACGCACTGCAGGTGTCGGTAACCAGGTTACACCCGGGAATGTACACAATCGGTGCCTTGTGCTCCAGGATGATTCACTTTGACCGAGGAATTAGCAACGGTTCGCGGGTAGGAGTCGAAACCCCGTAAAACAAGTTGAAAGACATATTGTCTCAAAGAGATAGTCGAACGACTTTCTCTTTGAATTACAGCCAACCCGACAAACGATTGCTCAATAAAACTCATTCAGTATCAGTAATAAAGCCGTGACTCACCTTAAATTTCCAGTTAAATCCAAATCGCGTTTATACTTTTCAAATAATCCTTTCAAATCCAGTTGTTTTTCAAAGCTTCTTATATTTTCAAAGCGCAATGTGTAATACACGGAATATTATTCTTAACGCTAGAAAAGATAACATGATTACACTCATTCTCATTGCCATAGTTTTAAACTAGTTTAACTACTTAGAATTAGGTCGCAGCTGTAATTAGCGAGTTGTAAACTCGTTAAATAACGCACGGGCCAGTGACCAGGGCCATTTGCAGTATGTCCTGTGGACTTGGCGAGTGTCTTAAAACTGTCGGTAGTTAAACTGCCGGACAGTTTAATATAAGGCGTGCACTGTTTGTTCGCAAGCACGCCAACTGGGAAAGCACAATAGCTGGGCTGCGGCTCGCTGGCAACGCCAGCAACAAGTCAAATCAACAGCATTACGTCATGCAGTGGCAGCGTTAATTCTATAATTAAACAGAGCGTTGTATTGAAACAACAAAGCGGAGAAGATGCATTTCTAAACTCAACTGTTCAGCCACACAACATCAAATGACAAATAACTTACTGACAGCACCAACAGTCTTACGTTTTAAAAGTTGATATAATGTCTGCCAAATGCAAATACGCGGTAAATAACATTGTAAATCATGTGGCGAGCACCAGAATACGAAACGTGTTTCTCATTCGTACACAACCTAAACAGTCTGCGCGTTGTAAAAAAGACATAAAATCTACACATATATCACAAAACATCTTAAAACATGTTCATAACATAAACAAACCATGATAACACACACAATTGTACGTGCCTAACATAAACATTACCAGACTAAACAAAACTAATGTGTCACCAAGTTGTTTAATAAACATGAGATTCCTGTGTATATTAATTCGAAGCTAATTAAACCGAAATCACGATGCGTGTAATTAAATGAACTCTGGTCGTGACGAGGAATTTAATATATGCTGATCAAATAAAATACGTCGCTGTAGATTTAATTAATAAAAATTTTCAACCACGATTTCTTGACCTTTCTAGTTAAAATAAACAACGATCAGAGTACCCCTGTCTACAGAATACTCGCATTTAAATGAACTCTGGCAATATGTGCATATCGATATAGTTACTCGTGATAGTGTCTAGGCATTTACAATTATTGTACAAACTCCGCCAGCAACCTTTGTGACCTAAACATAAAGTATGAAATGATATGCCATAAGGCGAACTGTCTCCTATATACATGTTCTGAATATAACTTGATTGGCCAATATATTGCCAACATCGCCGCCAATGGGCTCTTGCTGGGCGCCTTCAATGCTCCAAATGGTTGCTGTCGCGTTTGCGTTACTTGCAGACTGCGACAACACAACTAGCTTCACCGAATATAGCGATAACCGACCACATCTCCAAAACACCAGGAAAAAACATGGCGATAAAGCTTTGGAAGTTGGAAACAATGTTTCTGATGCAACTATTGTATCAGACGGGATTATACAGCGCCGCTTGCCAGTCGAGTGCACTTCGCTCTTTTCGAGCTGTTCTGTTCGATTGTCCTCGTTCTAAATAGACGACTGGATAATTAGCGGCGGCTCGAAAAGACGGGGCTAATGCGATCAGAACCAAGTTTAAGTCTTTAATAACTAACGCCCGTAGTAATTGCTCTAAACAGCCGACGAGACCAGTACTATATGTAAGCTGAAGCTTGCAAAATGTAACACGAATCACTGGCATAAGATGGAACAATCTTGTAGTAGATACATCCATTTACACTGCGCACTACTGCAGCAGTTATACAGGTTAACTTTTACTAGTTTTTAAGAATTGGACCAAAATAGCTGCACCGAGCGGCTTTCCATCATACTTGGACGTACGAACGCAGACAGGCCCACAATACACCGGCACACCTGGTCCTACCCAGCGTAGCTTGTTATTTAGAGATCGAGAATTGATGTGACAACCGAAAACAATGGAATCGATAGGGATAACAAAGACAGCGCATTACGTAACAATAGTGTGATGTGGATTGAGACAACCTGACTTAAACCGCCGGAATAAATAATAGAAATCTAAAAATAACTTGCGAAGCCCTTATTCAGGGATCAAACACGTTATATAACAGGTTCCTACAAATAAGTTTTCATGGGGTTTATTCTACAGTCGATCGTCGACGTTGTTACTACAGAACCGCGGATAAATGGTACCGACGTGGCGGGAAAGAGCGCAAATTAGGGAGATCTCAAAATCACAGCGCACGCCCGGGGCTCATGCATTTTTAATGCAGCCGAAAAAGAATCCGCATCGCAGGGAGAATGCTCCACGCGTCGCTCGTTGTTACGCACTCCGACGTCACAGAGGCACCAGTGATTTGTTCGCTGGCTGCGTAAATGAGATTTTAAAGGTTTTGGTCGTTTCTCTCTGAGACCGCGGTACATAATGTGTGATGTTCAATTACCTCGTTTAACGTTTAAATATTGAAAGTTGGTTTAAACTACTCCGTGTTTTCAGCCAAGCACACTTTTCTCATATATTTCCACACAAACCAACCTCATTAAGCACATTACCTATTCATCTGCACTACATATCCAATTCAAAGCCTTGTACAAATATTAAATATCAATTCAAGTTAAAAATCCTGTAAGAATAACCGAACCAATGCATCGCAAAGTCCAACGAAGAATTGCGAAACATTCTATTTACCTTGCGTAAACCCGGCACTCCTAGTTCGCATTATATTTCCTCTTTCACGTAATTCACGTAAATTGTTCGAGCTAAAACACTTTAGCTGACTTCTGACAACCCAATCTTTACATATAACCTAAAATTTTGAAAGATTTTCTTATAAAACCACGTGAAACTTGCTAATCAAATTGGCGAAAACAACACGCCACGTTAGCCCTCCTTACAAAGTACTATATCTCGGTGTGTAAAGCCGACCAGCAACTGACAGCCCGTTCGCCTTTTTCTTTCGCTCTAACCACTCTCTCTCCTTTTCTCTCTCCTATATCTTCTGCTCCTATTGTAAACTTTCCAGCGAAAACAAGTGATCGGCGAAGAATAGCTAAATCCGTGAAACCCTACACTCACTAAACCTTAGCGACCTGAATTCTCTGTTGTATCTGAACAACTTTACGTCATTGTCAGCAACTGACTGATCGAACCGTTGAGATTATTATCCATTTCTAACTTTTGCTGCTGTACATTTTTGAGATGCTTCACAAATCAAAGTACAAATACAGATTGATATTACTTATTACTGTTCATCAGTATAATACCACAACCCAGTCGTAACCTGTAGTAATTGATGGAATACTTGAGTTTATCACCATGAATGGACAATGATGAACGTTATAACACTGGTGGTCGTCAACATAACTGTACTCTGAATATGTAGAATCTACATCCTTCCTATTTCGTTAATGACTGGTATGTACATTATATATAAACCTTGTGTTACAAGATTTTTAATAAAATTTCCACGGGGAACTTGTGTTTAATGGCAAATCCACCATCAGCGCTACTCGATGTTGTAAAATCCCCCGGTTCTATAATTAATTCCCCATCGCTACTACGTTAATAGCACGAAACCAGTGTCTTATAGAATAACTACTTTCGGAGATTGTATTTTTGGAAAGCGTACGTGGACAAAATACTCTAAGAATATGATAATGGATCACCAATCATCCATTGTTGTCACACACTGCAACTTAGCAAGTTATAGTTACGTCACAGTACGTGATGCGACGTAACAAGCGAATTTAGCTGATTATATGACAACAATGCAACTTGTCTTCCTGTTGTTATTGTTGTTGAACTTTTAAACTCCTGATAAGCACAACGTGGTTTGGTTTCAGTTCATGACAACTAACGTATTTTACAATCTAAATATACCTATATGGCATCCGATAACCATAGATAACCAAACCATTTTTTTACTTAAAGATATTTGTTTAAAACATCACAGATAGTATTTAAGACGATTCTATATTTAGGCTCTTTAAAAAATATATATTTTAAATAAATTGTTATAAAAGTTTTCTCAAAATTCACCAGTCGAGATACTAGCAACAACAGCAATTATATTAAATGTTCAATCGAAATGAATAATACACATCTTAACTGGAAACCTGAAAAGTTACAATTAAATCAGAAATAACTTTAATGCTTCGTGAAAATAACTGGTTTGGTGAGGTCTTAATTGCCCGAAATTTTTCTGATTACCGGTTTGCACCAAAATATACCACAGGATTAAAGGTATAAAACTGTTCTAAGTAAAGGTAATTTTAAACCTGTTTTGGGCTTAAATTAACCATATTTACAAAAAAATGTCAAGATACAAATATAGGATCGAGAATTTGTAAATGTGGCTCAGTTAAAAAGGTGAATGTAAGATTAGGTCATTAAGCTTGATTAGTTGATAATTACGATCAACACGTCGAAAATGTGGCGCAGATGGACAGGTCAATTTAAATTAGCACCTCAGTAGAAGTTCGAGCGAAGAGTCGACCGCGCGACATCGAATTTGCACCTCTTACATCACTTATCAGCAGGGGTGGGATTATCACTTGACGTCATTACATAACCGAGATAATTAGGCATTGTGATGTAACACCTTGTCTAGTTATCAACAAACACGGGTTAAGTTGACAAACAAAATGGTTCCGTTGGAGAAATTTTGGAAAAAACGGGATTTTCCGTAAAAAAGGTTCGGAAAAATCAGCTGGAAACCAACGTAATTTCTTCTAAGATCACACACTTCGCAAATGTTACGCCCTTCGCACACACAATGGCCATTATTACTTATACAAAGCCCACGATCTCTTTATTATAAAGTTCAATTGTAAATTCGGCTTTCTTTTCAATTCCATTTTTGGTTTATAGGCATTTCTAATAAATGTGGTTTTCCATGCGTCTATAGTGCCTTGACTGCCAACATTGACCAAAAATTCCAATAATACAAGAACTATAATTCTCATTAATCAAATGTCGGTTAGAAGTTAAATTGTAAAAAACGTTGGTTAGATTAGATATTACTTAGATTTCATAATTACATCAACATTTCCTAATCCTTGTGTAGTTCTGCTGATTTAGTTTCATAAACAGAAGTAAAATCGCAACGTTTTGGATCCTGTTTTCGTGCTTGGAAACTAATTAATCTTCATTGATGTCAGCCTGGTTACAACCAGCATACGTTGCATTTATTATTAGGGAGAACGTTGTATCGGTTTTGGGAAACGAAGGGGTTACTTTATAGGTTCCTTATTTATTAAGAATGAAATTGCAGTTAATTTTATTAAAGTAGAAGAAATGTGGCAATAAAAATAAGGCAATAACTCTGCAACCAAAGGAACATCCATTTTTAAACATTCGACCAAAACATGTTTTTTACTGTGCCACCTTTTATTGTTAACAGTTGTTTAAAAATAACCCATGTATTGTCATTCCCAAAATAACATTTAGTCTTGTTTTTGCTGATATTGGTGATAGAATAGCACGACATTGATTTGTATTAGACTTTCCTAATCTCCAAATCCTATCTAGCAGCTATGAAAGTTAATGTTTAACTCACAGATCAAATATTATACGTGTCTCAGCACGTAGACAGCAAGGCACTCGAAAACACACTGTACTAAGGTTTAATGCTCGACAAATAAGTTGTTAAACTCATGAGAGGCAATGCAAACCAAAGAGAAGTTGTAACTTTTCATTCGAGCGGTCGTTCTTACGAGTTTACCAGATTCTTTACCGAAAATCCCTTCATTGTCAACCAATAAAGCGTTTTATGAGGCAACTATGACAACAAGGAACATGGCAAACATACTAAGGTTATTGTTACATAACAATTGGGAATGAATAAATGTATTTTAAACATGTATTTCCGCGTTGTAGAATAATAAGTTATGAAAGCAATCTCGCAAAATAAGTTGTCACTGCGCCTGGGCAAATCGCAAACATAAACTCGCTATTGTTGATTATTGATAGCAGATTAAATCGACATCTATTATTTCGAAATAGCCAAACTTTATCACTAATCGCTTGGCATTTCAATAATCGGGCACTAGTGAAATATCGTGGGTACTGTCGGTTTGGTGGCGAATAATAAACTGGCTTGTTTAATTTTAGCCTCAACGCAACAACACGGTTTGTTACGTCACAATCTCTTCGCTCATAATAGAAAATTGTTCTTCGAAATCTTCGATTGTTTCTCCCATGCGATAATCGCAATGATTTTGAGTTTTGGGGAAAACACAGCGCTTAATCGAGATTGTTTCACCAGTTTCGATCATATTTGCGTAAATTTAAAGGCATAATCCGTTCAATTTCAAAGTACCAGCTAATTAGTAACATACTATACACAGAAGTCAATTTGCGTGGGTTTTTGGGCCATGGCATTTAATGGACTTTAGGATTAGGTAATGTCTCCGGCTAAACGCGACTGTGGGCATGCGGTAATATGACAAACACCCGTGTTAGGACTTGTAACCACCCCTTGGTACAAACATGTCTATAAACTCTTTATTTCGGAAATATAACTTAAAAGTATTGAGAAATGTCTTTCCAAACATGGTCAAACTTAACACCTCCCTGTTATAACAACTTTCTCTTAAGATGACGTAATCGCCGAGGAATATACATAACCGACTCCCGTGTTATGGCGTGGTATTCTTATCTTGTACCAGATTAGCGCATGCGCTATTTCTGCCGCGTATTAGCGCGTGTTTTACCACCATGCTTCATGTTTTACATCTTATCCAAATCGTGGGTGGTGAATTACTTTAATCTAACACCTTTATAAGCGATCCACGAAAGAATATTATATATTGAGCATGGAAATTATGCGATGCGCTTATAAAGGCGTTGATTACGTAATGTTTCCATAAAGATCGAATGAGATATATGCAAAATCCATAAGTCACTAAAAGCAAATCACGTTCACAAAGTGATAGAAATGCAGATGACGACATTTATACACGATTGCAGTTTGGCGTTGAAATTCTTTGAAATCAAGTTCCAGTTATTTCATTGTTATAGCATTATATGGTTCGAGTCGTTTTGGGACAAAAATTATTCCAAACCAAGTCACATTCGACGCGTAAATTGGAATTTACGATGACTGAACGGCAATGCTCCCTGTAGTACATTAGCAGGCACGCTTGTCGTATAAGTGATCGATTCATTAATTTCTATATCATCATGCGTAATACACAAACTTGTATGGAAGAATGAAACTGCTATACTCTATACATTGGGATGTACACATAAATAAATCACTTGTTCATCAGCACCAGTATCGCCACGACTCTAGTCTTATTACACACGCAAGAATCAGTACGGGAGATTAGACATACGGCGCAACAAAAAGTTAAATTCTAGTGCAGGTGCAATATCGTGAGAGAATTGTGTTTGGTGCGCGTCATGAATGGTAGTTTGTTTCGTCACAGGCATTGTTGTGGGAGGTGGGATAGTAATGAACCTGTACCCACGGTCTAGTTGCCAATATCAGCGCTGTGCGTGTTATGCGATGAAAAGTTTAGTTCCTCTTCTCAGCGTGTGCTTTTGGGGAAGTTCCGCTCGGTTTTGCCATCCAACCGGTGTGAATTAGCTGCTTCTATGTCACAATGGAATAGCCGGTGCTCGATTGTTGCGTTTCGACGAGTCGATTGTTACCGAACAAGAGATGAAACTGCTGGATAACTCGCGAGAGATGAATCCTCTAATCACCGGGTTGATGTGGAACGATGGTGTTTCCGCTCATGATAGCACGCTGTCAAACGCGCGACGCATTCTTAGACGCGTACACACCGCATACCAGCCGCAACGGTGGCCGTACCGACTCGAACCAGCAATTACATTGTTAACCGGTTACGTCACGACGATAGTATGTCCGCCTCGTTACCCAGTTGTTATGGCAACCAAAGTTGTGAAATTTGGGTTTTCCCTTTTATCCTCTCACCCCAGTAAATACCCCGTGACCACATTGGCGGTCATGATTGCCCGGGTTTGAATTTTAGATTTTTTTATTTCTTGACGCTTCTTTGTGTCTTGATTCTGTACATCAAGCTTGTAGTAATGAAATGGAGATATTCAAATGTAAATTCCACGAATGCCAGGCGAAACAAAAACAATTTTTCTAATTATAAGCCACGTATGATCACTGTGTAATAAATTTAATGTTTCTTGAGCAAATCGACTGTTTTATCCGATATTCTTTATATTTATCGGGACCTTATCTATCGCGTATATTGTGTTATCGAAATAATAATCAAGAATTAGTTTCATTTCGGTCTGTTTAGTTTCAAATTAAGAAAGAAAAATAATAAAATGGTCAAAACAATTCCAGTGTAAAAATTAATAAACGACCAATTTATTAAAAATCGAAATACGTCATCGGTGACCGCTAAGCTAATGTGGTTTATTATGACCAAATGAAACACAAACAATGGAAACGTGATGTCATCGATTATCGCGTCATAACAGGGCTTGTCGCTTTCCATCCCCAGGGACAATCGCGCGCATCAAACCACAACTGCAAATTCCCGCCAAAACCAAGTGACGCAACAAAGAGAAAACTGGAAATGACGTCACATCAGTTCATTGCTGTTACTCTAATAGTTAATTCATTTGCATAGCAGTAACCGAGTTGTATTGATTCTTGCAGCTTAGCTTTGCTCACGCGATTTCTATGTCGCATTAAAGCTTAACCCGCACTCTTAACCTTCACTTTATAGATTATTACGCGACTACCTTGAATTGTAAATCAATTTGTTTTGTTCGAAATGTTTATTTCGTGTTTCAACTTGTAGTTGATTCGAACAATTGAATTTCCTTCGGAATTTACAGAGATCGGAGAATTTTAGCTGCGCGTGTAAACCGTTCAAATCCGCGTGCCAAGAATTCGCATCGCGTAAACCCAGTAAGCCGGGCTGCTGCTGGAATAGCGTGACAAGCCTCGTAGCAGGGTTACTGCACGAAATACGTTAATTGGACCTGGTTTCTGGCTTTCTGAGAAAAACTACAAAATCCGGAACTTAATTTGCACGATTTAGGGTCGAGAGAGTTGTTTAAAAGGGAACTTGTTATTCATGGTATTTCAAGGGGGTCGTGCAATGAAGAAGCGAAATTTGTCCAAATTGGAAATCACGAATTATTTTAATCATAATAATTAATAAACCGATCGATCGTGTTTTGAAGTGTTCAAATTTATAAGGGATATATGTGATATAAGTCTTTTAATTTATCATATTTGTGATTTCGTCTATTTTGCACGAATCCATTTTATAAGCACGTTTTTGTTCGGGTGGCGCGCTTACCCGGGTATACGTATGCGCTTATCCGCATTACAAACATTTTTATTAGAGTGTTGGTTCATGACGTCGATATTTCTGCTTCTGCAATTGGGATGTTAAGTTGATGAATATATTTGGAATGACGGCATAAACATGAGGCGACAAACTCTGCAGAATCCTGCGATCATCAACTGCAACGCTCAGAACTTGAAACAGAAAAATAGACGAGACCGACCCACTGACTTCTGCAAAGCCCCGTAACATGCCCTGTATGCTGCCGTGCATAGCACAAGTCAATCCGCTGTTTGTTTGACAACAAATCTGCATGATGATTGATTGACGGTTGTACTTATTTTGCGTGGGGGCATTATTGACTGTTCTTCAAAATTCTCTGCTTTGACCAAAATCGACCGATTTTAAACAAAATCCTCCAATCGCCATAAAAACATCATTTTTAACTTTATTTTTGTTCAAATATTATATTCGTTATGCTGCGCGAACGCATTCTGGAAAGAAGTCGATTCAAAACCTCACAAACCATTTGTTTCTTTAAATCCTTGGAACACAGACAATCGGTCTGCTTCCTGACATTCGATCTTATTACGTCACAATGCAATTGAATAGAGTTCCAATATTACATTACGTAGATCCACTTAACAAAGTCTTACAAACTAACCGTCGGTTCAGGCGATTTTATTCGGTTGTTACGTCACAAGACGCACAAATCGGTATTCATTACGCATAAACCCGATCCTATAAACGTGGAGAGGATTTGATTACGTAGTGAAACCTGTCTAATGGAGCCACTTATCGGTTTCGAAGAATGTGCGGATTTCATAGGATGTGGATATGCAGGGGAAATAATATTTCATGCTGCAATGAATCGCTTATGGTTATGTGGGGATGCTTGCGGTTATGAATAAGCCGACTGGTTTTGCAAGTTGTCTGTTGTGCCAAACACTTATAATTACCGAAGCAAATTTTTCTCGTACAGTTTGTGCAGCTCAATAATTACCACATCGTACTAATTACCTCACACAGGGTGCAAGACAGCAACAAAAGCCCGGTCTTTGCGGGAATCCGGGCTCAATTAGCGGCCGGAACTTTTCGAACCCCGTTCCCTAGTTCCGGCTTACTTTATCTTAATTATTCCGCTAATTACCGAACTTTTAACTAATTAGTTTCGTCTCAATTCGATTACCATTTACTTTCACACGCAAATACTCCAATGTGTTAAGCGGGAAAGCCTGGTTCGAACGTTGATGGATTTGAAAGTCGGAAGATTCCGCATTCGAAACCCACCACTGAATATTTAAAATTAACTCTTACGTCACAGTAATAAATATTACGTCACATTTTAATATCATGATGTTTATCGTATGAACGTCATATCTCAAGTCCTTTCATTCAACCGTTTTGGCCAATCATTCCCCATAACAAGCCGTTCGCTTTTTCAAAGATAAGTATTCGACTGTTTTATACCAGTCCAAGGCACGAACCCAGAACCCTAGAGCCCGTAACAATTCACGACCTGTGTGTGAGGCGATGGCACTGGCCCATTGATTCCACCGGTTGCGTAATAAGTACTTTCCAACCAAGAAATCGCACCGAAGATTACACTGTGGTTCCACCCACTGAAGCGCTATGTTTCCCTGTTGCTCAAACACCCACGGTGGGTTGGATTACCCTCCACCCCCCCCGATTTGTGACTAACATTGTTTTCTTTGCAAACAAGCGTGTTCGAAAATGCATTGAGATTCTGTCAAAGGTTGTGCTCTCATGGAAATAGGAAACTTCACAAGCGCGTATATCTGAGCCGCAGACCTAACTTAACATGCGCATCTACTAGTAATTTATATCATGCTTGATTGGTGTGGCTGGACAAGGAAATAAGTGCGCGTCGTCAGAACCCAGTGAATTATTACATTGAAATTAAACACTGCAAATAAACTAAAACAATGTAAATGTAAAAGTGTGAATATATATTGAACTAAAACAGTATTAAATAAACAACACTCTGCAATAGGTATGTCTTCAGTGAAAGTACGAGGTAATCTGACGATTGTCCTTATTATTATGAAGGCTCATGTTATACCAGCATGTCTTGTATACAATTGAACCCATTACAACCTGGAAAACATCACTTTAAACACTCCATCCATCCTGCCAATGTGCGCCATTGAGAAAATATTGAATGTGACGCAAATAAACATTAATTGAGTTGTGTGTCATATCGGATTATATTTTATAACTAGAAATTGAATTAATGCTTGTATGATTCGATTACGATGGCTTTTAATGCAAGTCGTGCCATGTTACAAGATCTTTATTTATAATGTATATTCGGGTATGGGGTTTAATGTTGAATGTGGTGTTAAATAAGTATGATCTTAACTTTCGAAATGCGGCATAGATAGACAAATGGTGTGCTTATTTTGTACAAATATATATGATCGGTCATTTTGATGGTCAAGCATATGGACAGGTGGTATATGATTGATTATCAAGGTTGGTTGGTGTATAAATGTGTGATAAATCTGGAGAAGATAAATAAGTTTTTGATGATCATATCCCAGCTTTGCTCATTATACACCGTGTCAAACACAGTTGACAGCCATGATATTGGTGACGTCATATCCGCATTGGTATGCGCGTTGTGCTCTGTTTACATTCCGATGCAAAGCGTGACATTCCTGTCATTGACCTTCGCTGCTTGGGGTCAGAATAAAAAGGGGTTTGAAGAAAACACAACTTCTTGAAAATGTAGCCATAAAATGTAAAAAGTCCCTTAATTTTAATGTTGGCACGTTATATCAAATTGTTTTTGCGTAAGTATTTAACTGATACCAAGTTTGCAAATAGTCTAGAATTTAACATTTTAGTTTGATAAGAATTATCGATTGTTACAGAGGCAATACCGGTTTTCAGAATTTATTATAAACCTTTATTTAGGCGCAATGTTTTTGGGGTGAAATGAGGCTATAAATTGCTATTTGTGTCCTGTAACATGGTATCCGCTACATGAAACATTTACCATGTTAAGCCAGCAGGTGATGATTAATTGTCTAATTAAAGCATTTCCCTGATCCTTTTGTACCGGTGTGACTTAACTCTTCCGGTAATTGTGCTGCATGTGACGTAACAATACTGCTTATGGCAGCGGTGATGCAATGATATTACCGGTTGTTATCATCGGAAAATATCAATCAAGAAATTAGGTTCATTATAAGAGACAACATCCGATTAATATGACGTGAAATTTAAATTTGAACACAGATCGCCTTAAAATGTGCATCTACCCACGTGATGTGCCTTAAGGGTTCATATTTACAAGTGGCGCGATGTAGTTAGAACAATTGGGGCTCAAATATACAGGTGGTGTGCTTATCAAGGTTTATGTGTGCACAAATATATAGAATTAGGACACATATGAAATGTTATAAACAGTCGGTTTGTTAGCGGTAACCAAAATCACTCGACTGCGTCAATAAAACAACATTGTGACGCGACAAAGGATTATTGAGAATTTCGTCGGATATGAGCGAGTCAAAATCATTACTCAAATCCTGACTTGTTTGTCCGAAGTTCCCGTCGCGTTTTATTCACAAGGTGTTATTATTCGGTCACATTTAAGAGTCGTAATTTTACGTCGGAGCATCGAAAATTGGCGGGAAAACAAGTCACAACCGGGAATTATTGAGCGCGAAACGCGCGATGACACAGGGTGTCGGAATAGTAGAATTCGAGACCACAGGTTACCAGAGGTCATTTGAAACACATTTCGTGATATTCAAACACCCGACACAAGTAATACACAGAGTGCAACAATAATACCACGACATATAATACTGTGTTTATTAACTTTCGTGACAATAGCTTTGCACTATGTACAATATCTCTATGGTTTATTGTATCTAAATATATTTGTTCCTACCTGTTTACCCGCGCCACAGAACCTACATGTAGTCACGTTTTCCATCAATATATGATACGCAAGCCGAGGTTGTATATCGGAGCCAGTAAGCCGAGAGGCTCTTATGCAGGTATCCGACAATGAGGTATTGTTGTGTAACTATTGAATCCAACTCACGCACTTTAATGTTTGTTCCCTGTGACGTGACATTTTATTTGAATTGTCATTATGACGCAACAGGTAGTATGAAAGACACGGAAACGGATGGCTTCTTGCGTCACACTCGTCTTACGTCATATTTAAATTAAAAAATATGGAAACCTTTGAAAAGTCAATTTTAAATGACAATTTTTCTCTGCTTACCTACGTCCATAATGTCTGTTTAATGACGCTATTCATTCCTACTTATCAATACCGCTCTAAGCGCGATAAAGGTGAAAAAACAGTTCTCGTAAAGTTGTTCCGAAAGTGGATTTAGCAGTGTAAAGATCGCTTTGTTATCTAAGATCACATTACAAGAACCCGAGTGCAATGTAAACTGGGATTTCGATTAAATGTCTTCCACGTTGAAAGATTTATTCGCCTCATAAATGGCACGTGATTGCCGCAAAATGTGCTTTGCTTCGGTGGTTTGTATGAGACATTTAAACTGATTGGGAAACGTAGGAAGAAAAATATACATTTTAAACTTTCTTTAATTATCATATAATCAATGTTGAGTTACACTTAGTTCTTTATGTTACCAAGTTCACTAGATAAACGGGGAGATGAATAATTCTTGCATCGACATGAAATAAAACAATTACACCAACATCTTTTCTCTAACCTTGATCTACCCGAACATAAAGTTAAAAACTGCAGTATTAAAAATTGCCAATAAATAAAATCGTTCGTTTAGAGAACTGTGTATGGGACACTACCGCATTAATGACACCATTCCGAATGCCGTGCTGTAGTCGCATAATTCGTTTGTTTTATATTTATGTATATGTGATTTTCCGCAAAAATTGAACATTTGATGCTTCATTAGCTCGATTTCCGAATTGGACTCAAATTCGATTTTTAACGAGATAAATCGGCACGAAGATAAACATTGTGAATAATTGGGTTCGTGCGTCATACTTCCGATAAATGTGGGGCATCCGGTGTGAGATGTGTAAGGTCTGTACCGTTTCCTAGTGGTTCAGGATAATAATATCGCACTTAGCTTGTGGATATTGACTCTTGTGGGCACCGCCTGTTATGTGGTGTGGACCACCTTTCATCCTATGTGGGGTGGAGTGTGGATTAACAAGTATCCAACGGCGACGAAATCGGTTCCATTGTGGTTAAGTTACAGGTATAAACTGTATTTGCGGCTAAGACAAACAGTTGTCGCGCTTATCAAGGTTTAGGTATAGTTATCACCTAAAAAAATATACTGTGGGTAACGCATATATACAGGTGATTAACTTATTAATATCAAATTGGGTATTAAAATGTGGCGCAAAATAAGTTTTTTAAAGTGAGTTCAATCTCTACTGAAAATAAAACAAATCACTTTATTTCCATATTCAACTCCAGTCGAGTTGTTTTGAGGGGTTTCACGAAAACACGGAACAACTTCCAAAACACCGACTCGCATTCAATGCTTGAACGCACAGTAAAACACATTTCCAACGGGCACGATTCCTGTCCACAAAAGCCCTGAATGTTTTCAGAAGTGTATTGTGTAAAGTGGTCGAACACAAGACCCATTGACATGGTAGATCTAATCCACTTAAAAAGGGGCGCAGTCAATTTAATGGAGGCAAGTAGAGAGGTATTGTGCGACGAGGCATCGGCTTTCCAAAAAGGTTATTTGAAATCGAAGTTTCGCATCAACAAAAATGACGTAAAGTTTGTTTATCTCTTACACAAGAGTGGTTTACATCGCTTTAAAACGGTCTTGTCTACAAAATCTTGTAAATGTCGAGGCTAACGACGGTAATTTGATCGTAGTTATTGGGGACGATTTAAGCTGGAAAGTCTCATTTTTATTGATGAAACTTATCTTTTCTTTATTTATAATTTGAATACATGAATTGTTTTGATAAAAATAACCCGCACAGAATAGAATAAAATGGACGAGATAAACAACATATTTATCATGGCTTGTTGAAAATGATTCATTTCTATTCGAAACTTAATATGGGTTGCCATTAGTTCTGCAAATTTGCCACAAACTTGTCGAGAAAAACATTGTTTACCAACAAAACAACGATTTGTTGCCAAAACTGAGCAACACTATAAACCCTGCAATCCGATGGTCACTTGATACTAATTTTGCGGCAAACTGAATGACTAATTGATTCGCCGCATTTTTAGACGTTTATGTGTTTTTCTGCGACTTATGGTCGAAAGATGACAGTTTACGTCACAAATCATTTGTTTGGACAACGATTTTGTGGTTTTGACGTCACAATTTATGATTGTGATGACATTAAATATTACTGTGACAGATTTAAAGAGAAATGAAGTTTACGGGCGTTTTCAAAGTTTAGGTCTAATACGCAAAAAAAACGAATTGCGAGTGCGGCTCAGATATACATGTGACGTACAAGCGATTCACATGACACGCCGCACTCTACAGCCCACTCTAAACCAGCCTAAACCTGTTCGATATATAAGTGGGTCAAAAAGGTTAGGTGACTGTAGAACAACTCACGACACGGTTTGATGGATTTGAATGGGAGCGCTAGGGGGGCGTGAAGCTTGGATAAGAACAACGCAAATCCCTAAGTGGCTCTATCTGGGCTTGGCTCAATTATCAAGCTAAATCATGGAATGCTAAATAGGTAATTTGCAAATTATAAGATTAAATTTAGGTTTACTGGGTGGTGGCATTGTGATGGTGGATTAACCGCCATGGAAATCATACCAACTGAAGCTTGAATTATAACATTTAACCCCAAATCATACAGTAATAATAACATGCCTGGGAAATATGCGTGTAATTCTTGTTCTGCATGTACGCGAATTTATTCAACTGATTTTATTTGCATCACTTATTCACAGTGCGAAAAAGGAGCGAAATATTATCATAAGCCACTACAGAGTAGTTTTAAAACACGGCCTCCTGCTGCACATGGTGATAATGATATATTTATGATTTGTTTCAGCAATCTCCGACTTGAAGATGTTGGGTTGTCGACGAATAAAAACAGGCGCCTTTCAATACTTATGGTAGGCTTCGGTGGTATACAATTGACACACAGTCCATCGAATGACCAGTTTATATTTTGTCCAAAT
Source organism: Ciona savignyi (assembly GCA_000149265.1). Classification (NCBI taxonomy): domain Eukaryota; kingdom Metazoa; phylum Chordata; class Ascidiacea; order Phlebobranchia; family Cionidae; genus Ciona; species Ciona savignyi. The sequence continues at coordinate 434,214 of CH003387.1, forward strand.
CAATTTCATATAAGAAACTCCGGTGCGCGAAGTTTATTGTTGAGAAGACCGATAATAATCTATAATTGACGTCGCACTTCGCCACAAAAACAAATCTCGCTCGATTTAAACGGTTCCTTTGAGAAAGGTTCACGAATTGTGGCCGAACATACCGGTGGGCGGATTAGAAGTTGCCAGTGTCGCGCAGCTGCTGTGGGTGATAGTTTGTTGTTCTTGTCTCATTTAATTCGAGTCAAAATATCCAAAATCGCATGTTTGCCCGAGCAAGTGGTTTTGCATTCCTATGACTCGGTCGGGTGTCGGATTAATCAAGAATTGATTATCATACAAAGGAATTAATATAAACGAACCACCGTCTGCTATTTTGCGAGCCTGTACAATTTCACAATATTCCAATTAAACAGCCAATTAATACATAGTTATCAGCAATCAATTGTGAATTAAAATACACGTGTGTGGTATCATAATTGGTAATATTGACGCATTTTCGATTAAACGTTCGATGATTCGACAACCAATGGGATAGGTATATAACTAATAGTGTTCATTAAGTACCCAGGGTTACTGGATCCTCTACTAGGTACGTTTATACGTTATAAACCATAACTTTCCGACGGGTTAGTTTGGTGGTTTAGTTTTTCGTCTTTCAGCTGAAGGGTTGCCGGTACGAAACTGGTCGCTATCTAGTCGGTTGTGTCCTTGGGTAAGGCACTTGGGTACCCATACTCAGTGGATTAACGGGTTCTACTAAATTGAAGGAACGGGCGAATCATACACAACACAATGTAATAGCTCTGGTAACCCGACGGTGGTGATCTGACGTGTGTTAACCCCCTTGGTTTTCCCATTTACGGGGATAAACATGAATATCTCATCGCTATACCGGGCCTGGTTTTGAACCCAGGATCACTGGATTTCAGTTTAAGTTTGTTTTTACTTTAGGTGGAAAATAAGTTTAATCAACAATTGATTAATTAATAGTAGTTTTTAAACTCTTTAGTGGAAATAATCAAAGATCGCCAAGAAAAATTAGCTAGCCCTTTATTTACTTAACACTGTTAACTCATAAACACACAATATTACGTCATAGTTAATATTGTCTTTGATCGTCGGTCTATTAAGTACTTATCGTCACAATGCGTACGATTGTTATGGTTTATGACGTAAAACTCTTTGTTTAAGCAGCTATGTTTACAGAACGCACCGCAAGATACAAGAATTGAAAAAGTTATTTGTTTGTTGGACTGTAGATTACAAATGTTGGCGCTTTGTTTAGATTATACTGGGCGTATATCACCCATTCGGATCAGATATACAGGTCGCGATTATTAGGATTATTTTGTGCACAAAATCATATTTAAGTAGCCGATAAAATGGTTGAGGTTAAGTTTCTTGGAAAACCTTTTTTACCCATCACATTTACGAAAGTCATAATCCTGTGGTGTGTAACTGAGCGAATAAAAGGCTTTGTGACGTCACTACCAGAGATTTTCTCTTTCCAATAGTTGCTGACGACAACCCAGTACCTGCTGGTTGACTATTTCGGGTTATTACGTAACGTATAATGTGCTAAGGAGTATTGTGTATAAAGTGTGATCTATACACCTCGCAATGTTATTATAACGGGTGTGACGCAGGTGGACTTGCGGCGGTGCACTTATCAAGGTTGATCTGTGTATAAATATATAGTGTTGGGAGTTTTGAACAAACTAGTCGTCAACAAGGCGTGTGTCTCTCTGCTGTTAGCACAAGTACTAATCATTAAGTATACATAGAAACCGTTGTACTACAGTACAATAAAATCACATTGTGTAAGTGCTTACATGGGATTAGTGATTTACAAACTCATAAATAATGCAATAAATAGTGGGGACTGAGGTAAATGATGTAAATCCTACAAGAGTGCGGCGCGTGTCGGCGACGGTTTAATGTTCCGATCATGTTATTATTGTCCGAAGCATAGTCCGACTGTCTCATCACTAAGTGAGATTTACATCAACCTTCTAAGCTTGCTCTCGGGTATTTGCATTGACCTCATTTCACTTGTGATGTCATTTGGCCAGACAATGCGATTGTTAGGTGGCATTGTCACCTCTATCTTCACGAGATGTTAGAAAACGATGTTAATAATTTCGCATCCAACTTAAATCATGATTGTTACACTTTGATACGTCAGCTATCAATTATTTTGGGGAACTTAGACAACGTCAGGGTTATTTGAAATTTGAAAGTCATTCTCCCAAACGAATTGGATTTGTGTTAAGTGACTCGTTTAAAAATAATATACTAAGAATTCAAGTCATTAGACGTTTTGACTCGTGCCATGTAATAAGTCTTTAATTCGTGCTATTGCGACACAACTTATCAAGTATTGGATCATAACACAATCTCATGTGCAATTGGCCATTGGTGGTTTTGCTGACTTCTTTTATTACACGAAGTTACGCATTGAAACATATGACGATTTAACAGTCAAAACGGTTTGTTAGAAGCCGATTTAAAAAAATGTACTGATGTATTTAACAGTGGCGGGCACATAACGCCCAAGAATTTATATCATTTTTAAATGTAGACATATGCCAGAATAGACATTTTACTATAACTCTTAAAAACACCGTTTACCACAAAATAAATGATGGCTCAATCAATCTGTATTTATAAATAAAGTTTGGCGTTACACCATTTCAGTTGTTATTGAATATTAAATCTTAAGATTTTTTTGTTCATTTGTCAAAATTAAATATATTAGTTTATTTTTTGTTCCCACGGTAAAAACATGCAAAAGGACTTTAAAAAATAGAAGCGGTGGAAAAATGATAATTTTGAAATTTTAATTTGTATTTAATAAGTCGCTTTTCTGAGATGGCAATTCCCAAACATGATTGCCACCAAGAACGGCTGCAAAAACGTATTCATATAGACAATCCTTCACATTGTCAATTTCTGGAAGCAATTTAACCGCAGGGAAGTGTCTGTTCGATTGAAAAACCACAATTTTCCTCCACAAATTGCATCCTCTTCCTAAGCTTTAATTGAACGCCTCGTTCCATCAAATATTCGGAAGTTATTGAGGATCAATTGCCCACCAACGCCATTGTAATGCAATGAGAAAATTTCGCAAAGGGGTTCCCAAGCCAGTCGACTGGTAAATGAGCAATTATAGTGCATTTCCCCAATCCTTCCTGCCAATAACCAATTTGTTTTTAAAGGTTAAGCAGTGTGGAATTTCATGTTGTTTGGTCCATTGCAACTGTCTTAAACAGGTAGTTTATTGCGCGTAGTGATTCACTTTACCAGTGGGAGAAAGATGGTATCATGCTCGATATTCACCCAAGTCCTTGTAAAAATAGGACTTGACCTTTGTCAAGCTATCACACACAAACAAACACCCATGCACACACGTACGTACACACGCAAAACACATACAGTATATACAGTCGTAATGGCTCTTGTAACCCATCAACCCCATTTTAATGATTTCAACATATTAAACATTGCTTGATTAACGATTTAATATTGCTTAATTGGTTATTTCTTTGTCTTTTGTAAGATAATAAAAATGAACTTTTTGATTTACATTTAGAGTAACATATTTTTAGATTATTTTAAGATTACGTTTTTTTGTTAAAGGCGGAAAAGGAATTGTTTTCGGTATTTGAATTAGTTAATTATCTTCCAATTTTTTTCTTCTTTTTAACAGAATTATCTTTTCAGTATTTTACATCCATGTCGTATTAATTTCAGTGAAAAAAACTGGCAAATCACAAAATTAAATAGGTCCCGCCGAGATTTGAACTCGGATTGCTGGATTCAAAGTCCAGAGTGATAACCGTTACACCACGGGACCGATATACTGTAGACGCTTATTCTAATAACTAACATCAACATTAGAACACATGTTGACATTTTAACAAAAACATGGCCCAGCGGCGCCAACTTGCAAAAGGAATTTTAACTGACAATTGTATTAAAATTAGCTATCTTCTTTACCATAATAAATTTCAATAAAGAAGTGTTATTAGGTAAAGTTCAGACAATTAAAAGGAAATGAGACAAAACTAGTTCATGATACACTCTGTGGTAAATGAAATATTTAATGCATTAAACATATGTCCCCACAATGGGATAAACATGGGCAGCATAACTAGTTACATTTGTATAATACGGTACTGAAATGTGCATATAAAGTGTAGGTGTTGTACTAGGCACGTGGTATTACTTAACAGTATTTTAATTTAGCACCTTTAATTAGAAACCCATGTGAATAAAAAACGGCGTTATATTATATTGTAAATCTATAGTGTAAATTCGTGTAGATAATAGGTGCTGTATTAAAGGTTGCAAAATTTTGAAAAGCAATGCGCGATTTGACAAATACACATTTCCATATCTATATAGGAGTAAAACATGTGATAATAAAATAGTAACAAAAAATTGTTTAAAAAGAAAACAGGTCCTGCCGAGATTTGAACTCGGATTGCTGGATTCAAAGTCCAGAGTGATAACCGTTACACCACAGGACCGCCGCACAGTTTTCCATCGAAAGAACGTATTTAAACATCGTTACAATATAATAGACATTTACATTCTATCAAAACGGATTTTACATAGCACTTTGCTATTATAGAGAATTATATTAAATGGAGTTTATTATTACTATTGTTATTAATCTTTTTAACATATATTATTGTTAATATCAATAACCACAACTCACAACTCAACATACAGTTACTCAAAACCATAAGTCGAGCTGCAAAGAATTGCATTGTGTTAGTATGTGGTATAAATGATTTGTAAAATAACCGTGCAATATGCGAGTATTCACTGGAACATATGGTTGGACTGGTATTAGTGTATCCGGACACCGGTGATTGCAGCTTATTGACGTATAATTAGTTGGCAAGTAACACTAATCAAAGCACATTTAAATGGTTCCATGGTTATTGGGCTTACTCAGTAATATCTCTAAAATACAGTAACCACATCATCTAAATTTCGGAAAATTTTAACCAATGGCTTTTAATCTGTTTAAACCACCTGATCAAAGTAACTGCTTAGCGGCATAGTATAGGATAGGAAAGGATATTTATGTTTATCCCCGTGATTGGGAAAACCAAGGGGGTTATCACATGAGCAATCGTCAGATCACCTCGCGCCCATCGTCGGGTTACCGGAGCTATTGCCGTGTGTTGTACATGATTCACACGTTCTTTCAATTTGGTAGAACTCATTAATCCGCTGGGTTCAGGCAATGTCCGTAAAGTGCCTTATCCAAGGACACAATTGATTAGATAGCGACGAGTTCAGAATCTGCAACCATTCGGTTAAAAGGCTTCGCACTAAACCGCCAGACTAACCAGTAAGTTATTTATGCTATACACAGCAAACACATTAAAGAGTTAAACGTCAATAGGGAACATATAATTAATGCTTACGCAAACTTGTAGTTTCTGCCAGCACATAGCCTATGTTTCGGATTCAATCAACGCCGGGTTACTGGAGCTATTGCAGTGTGTTGTGTACGATTGAGACGTTAGTTTAATTTGGTTGAACCTATTATTCCGCTAGGATCAGGCAATGTCTGTTAAGTGCCTTACCCGAGGACATAACCGATTAGACAGTGACCAGTTTCGGACCTGTTACTCTTCGGCTGAATGTCAACACGCTAACCCACCAAGCTATTCCGTATGACCTTTCACGATAGCAAAAATATCCGTATCCTGTTCAAATTGAACCAAGAAATGCTTGATGAAGTTAAGAATGAGATTTTTCAGAAAGTATATTTCATAAAATACGGGCGCCTTTTTGTAATATATTAAATACTAATAGTGGGGCAGATACAGCTATTAGCTTGGCAATCAGCCATTTTTTAATGTGCATGCTTCAGCTTAGTACGACTTGTTGTTCTATTTTGACCAAAGACTAAAACGATTGACTAAGATATTGTGAACCGGTGCTCGCATTTGAGCATTGAACTTCTGCATTGTAACCTTAAATCTGCATTGTAACCTTGAATCTGCGGATTCAAAATGGCTTTTGCACCCAATATCGTTGAATAATGTTTGAATTATATGGTGGTCATGAAATCGCCCAGAGTACTAAGGTGGGCTGCGTGTGCTGACAATAGGTGCAATGCACGGGACAATAGGTATACCGAACGTATAAAAAGAACGAACTCCATCAAGAATCTAACACAGCTCGCCATGTTTCTTTACAGTTCTATCGTGATTTGCTGCTTCGCCTGCCTATTTCCTCGGGATGTGCTGTCAAAGGCCATATCTCCAGCTGGTGAGTCTAATTGTTGCCATGTACTCACAATGTCTGATCTATGTGTTTAGAACGTATGCGGAGAGGGGTGGACAGCTTGATTGAATCAATTACGTTGACCGATGAAGAGAAGACTTACATTGTGACTCAGCACAATGACTACAGGAAACTGCAAGGAGCATCTGATATGCTACGTGTAACTTGGGATAATGATCTGGAAAATTTCGCCAAAAACTACGTAATGTATGACATCATATATAATGACGTTTGTGTTGCTATTGAATTTGACCTTTTGCAAGGAATTGCAAGTTTCAGCACAGCGTGCACACGAGTGTGGGGAGTTTTTCCACGGTTGGTGAAAATCTTGGGGTGTCTTACACCACTTCGACGGTTTACGATCGTAGTTTCATCAAATCAACGACTGATGCTTGGTATAACGAGGTAAGGTCGTTCACACATGTCAGGTTAGCGTATAAACCTCATCTTTGTTCAGATCTCCGCTTACAACTATGAAAACTCCACATGTCAAGCGAGTAGTGTGTGTGGCCACTACACACAAGTGGTCTGGGCTTCAACGTATAAGATTGGATGTGGTGCTGCATTTTGTAGTTCAAGGTGACGTTTTATGGTCGTTTATTAGAGCATATGGCGGATAACTTTTAACATCGCTGGTGTTGGCGGATGATAATCGAAAGACCACTAACAAATTATACGGCGATAACCCCGCAGTTATATAAATCCTATAAATGCGATTTTCCCACTGTAGCCACAATGGATATGATTTATCTATTCAATATACTTAACTTCCCACCCGACTGTTTCACTTTTAAACGGTTTGATATTCCACAGCGTCTACCACCATTCCCTGTTAGTGTCGTGCAACTATGGACCAGCTGGAAAGTATGTTCACCGTATGTTGTAATTTCTCTAAAATCTTCACTAATGGTTTAATTTTAAACGCAGTATTTTGAACAACACACTCGGTCGGGTCGGACAACCGTTCAAAAAAGGCTTTGCTTGCTCAGCCTGTCCGGCGGGGGATAATTGTGCAAGCGGACTCTGCGCCAACTCTGTTAGAGATGGGAATCAATCTACTTCAACAAGTCCTTCAACTAGTCAACCCTTTTCAACAAGTCCTTCAACTAGTCAACCCTTTTCAACAAGTCTTTCAACTAGTCAACCCTTTTCAACAAGTCCTTCGACTAGTCAACCCTTTTCAACAAGTTCATCAACTTCAACTAGTCAACCCTTTTCAACAAGTCTTTCAACTAGTCAACCCTTTTCAACAAGTCCTTCGACTAGTCAACCCTTTTCAACAAGTCCTTCAACTAGTCAACCCTTTTCAACAAGTCTTTCAACTAGTCAACCCTTTTCAACAAGTCCTTCGACTAGTCAACCCTTTTTAACAAGTCCTTCAACTAGTCAACCCTTTTCAACAAGTCTTTCAACTAGTCAACCCTTTTCAACAAGTCCTTCAACTGCAACAAACCTGTCCACCAAAAAAGGTTGATAAAATATACAAACCACCTAACTTAACTTACTAATAAGTTGTTGTCCCATCATCCAGGCAATCCCAAGAAGATGAGACCCAATCTACAACAAGAACCGCGTTTCATCAAAAAGATAAAGAAAGTTATACAGTAAGTTCTAATGCAAAAATGTTAATACTAAATATAGACTTTGATAAATTAGCATTTTGTCAAAACTTCCGTTTACAGGAGAGTTGTCAATTTGTTGAAAAAGTTGTTCGGGTACTTGGACGAGGTCGAATAAACAATTGGAACTTACGTTAAATCGCTCTGTACATATTGATGTGTGTCCCAAGAAATATAAGAACACAAAATTCTTTGTCGAAGTTATTGCTGTCGTTATTCGCGTGGGGGAAAATAAATAAAAAAATAACTCTTCAGCGACTCCTATCCACCATTACCAACCAGGCCTACTCTAAACCGGAAATCGACCAAAATTTACCGAATCGGTTTAAAACTTTAATCATTGTTAGATATGCTGATATAGATATGCAGACATTGACATTTTGGGTGACAACTTTGGCCAGGGCTTCGCCGTCTTTGGGGAAAAGGATAAGAAAAGTGAGAAAAACACAGCAAATTAACAAAAAAACGTGCATCCAGGATAATTATAGGGAAGTAATTAACAGTGTTACCAAAAATTGTAAATATTCCTTAAAAATGTGATTTTAGGGCAACACAGAAAAAAGGGACAAAAATATACCCAAGCCTATTTACTTTTATGATGAACTAACAAAGACACATGTGCTGGGTTAAGCAAGGCGTATATCTAAATCACCTGTAAATATCTTGCTTGCTTGAGTTATAACCAAATCATAATCCACGGGTTCTATTTGCTATTTGGCAGTAAAATGCTCTTGCCTTATTCAAATATTACAAAATATTTTTATAATTTACAAAATGTATTCTGGATTAAATAAATGTTTATATACATGATACACAAATGTAGACATACAACGTCACGATATGGAAATAAACAAGAATTAAGTCATTTAATACAAATGGTCGTTGTTCATGGCCCTTAATTTAATTAGTTTTTTACTGGGTTAAGTTTTGAATCCATGGGCTCGTCCCTTACATTGTTTTTTTTATAATGTTGGTATATGTATCGGTCGCGTTAACCATTCGGCCATACGACCGTACCCAAATTCTTCAGGTGAGTTTCATGGCACACATATCGACCACAGTTCCCTCTAGCGGATTCCAGTTCAACAGACCGGTATTGAGGTTGGATGGCTCGGGGAAAAATGAGCCCAGTATCCCAGTGTTTGCGGACCATGATTTGGGAAATCCATTGGACCATATCTCGTGCTTCGTAGCGTTGACCCCTGGTTGACCCGAGCTGAGGGTTACAGCGCCACTCTGCGGTTGAAAAGTTGTTAAAATAGAATTGGGTGAATGGGGTTTTATTCTTGTGGGTTACATGAGCAATTTCATGGGGTAACATGGGTTATAGCTAGGTGTTAAACTTGGGAGATATTTTACTCAATATTTCATTTTGGTTCAAACAATGTCTAATTGTTAACGACCATACAGACCAGCATTTGCGCGGTTTCGAACCCAAAACCTCTTCGTTCGCAGTCTTCAAATGCTTAAAAAATAAGCGAAGCATTTTCAGGTATTATACGTGCAGATGCACAACAATGGCATTTGGACCATGAATGTCCAATAAAATAATCAACAGTCATTTAATTGTTTTTATACATCATGGAAATTATCAAAACAAAGACGTTCTTAATCCACTAGTTACAGGCTGCGCTCAGTGCTTGCGCAAGAGTACCACCTACTAGCTAGCGACCAGTTTTGATACTGTAACCATTCGGTTGGAAACATACAAGCTTTGGTCGGACTGGCATCGGTCACTGTATTCGTTTTTACTAAAAATATAAATAGTTTAAAAGGAATTCTTGGGATTACAGAACCAGCCAATCCACCAACCGTTGTGTTGTAATCCATTCCAAACCAAACTTGCACGAATGTTGAGTCAGTCAATACCGTGTTGACGTAAGCGCGGACCGCGTCATACATTTGCAAATCCACAATATCGACCAACGAACCATCACCGATCTCTTTGCATGTCTCTGCGGCTTGGCTTCGGGACTTGTGGTGCTGTTTGCTTGGTTCAGGCATCCAAATATACAGATCGTTGTAAGTTATCCCGATAGCTGTAAGGAGGGATTCGGGTTCAATACTTTGTAGTGTAAAGCGTTGGATAAAGGTTGTAAGATCAAAACTAGGTTACTACCAGTCGGTTGTATTCTTGGGTAGTGCATTTAACGGACATTGACTAAAACTTGTGGAATGATGGGTTCTACTAAATTATAGCAACGTGTCTAGCATACACAACACACTGCAAGTACTAGTAACCGGGCAGTGATTATTGAATTAACTGATAGACAGACTATCGGTGTGATTACCATCGTTTTCCCATCCACAGTGATAACACATATACTACACCTGTAGCAAACGACCAATCGACTTTGATCGTCGTATTCCATCCTGTGTTTTGATCCAATCGAATCAGATCAATTATAAAGCTCGCTTGTAGGATATGTAGGACGTTGGTGTCGAATTGATGGGGGAGGGATTGGTCTGTGGTGGTCGCCAGTGCTAGCACATATGCAGGAGGGGAAGACAAACATACTCGATGCCGGATGTTTATTTGTTTGGAGGGATTGGTCGAGTGTGAGTGGAACTGTAGGGAACCTTTCCGAAATACCGGTTGTCCTGGGAAAGTAGTAATGTTGTAAGGTTTGTGGGATATTCTAATTCCACATAATCAGAAGGATATTACCAGGTCGTCCAAATTAAAAGTCATGTCTGATTATCCACACAATGTAATAAGCTCCAGCAACTCGACTGCCGACATAAGCCGCATTACTGCGCAACTAAGCAAACCACTTTGAATTGCTCCAAACCAGTTGTATCTGATGAGTCGTAGAAATTAAAAGTTTTTAGTATCCACATATACTATAAAAGATTCAAAAACTTGACTGTGGGCATGAGGTGTCTTACGATACCCGTGGATAAAGCCTGGCTTCCCACCCACGAGGATATAAATGAACCAACCATCCACATACTGTAATAGCTCCAGCAACTCGACTGTGGGCATGAGGTGTCTTACGATACCCATGGATAAAGCCTGACTTCCCACCCACGAGGATATAAAAGAACAAACCATCCACACACTGTAATAGCTCCAGCAACTCGACTGTGGACATGAGGTGTCTTACGATACCCATGGATAAAGCCTGGCTTCCCACCCACGAGGATATAAATGAACCAACCATCCACATACTGTAATAGCTCCAGCAACTCGACTGTGTGCATGAGGTGTCTTACGATACCCGTGTATAAAGCCTGGCTTTCCACCCACGAGGATATAAATGAACCAACCATCCACATACTGTAATAGCTCCAGCTGCTCGACTGTGGACATGAGGTGTCTTACGATACCCGTGGATAAAGCCTGGCTTCCCACCGACGATGATAAAAAAGAACCAACCATCCACACACTGCAATAACTCCAGCAACTCGACTGTGGATCATGGGATTTCTAACAAACGGAAATACGATTCTTACAATCAACTCACCAGATATGACGTTGAAACTGCAGAGGATAGCTACAAAGCAAATAAGGTTCATGGTCATCCAAATGTCACAATTATATATACATTCCTTAACTTGTTGTCGCTATTACCGCACACTTGAAGGTTATTCACGATTATTGGATGATAACTCAGAAGGTTTCGACGACTTATTAGTTATCTGTGCTCAAAGTCAAGTGTTGTGCGTTGCTGATATTTTGTTTCCCCACCGTCGGGCTTACACATTGCGATATAACTCCGGTTTGAGGTCGAGGTATTTTGACTATTACATGCGTGGTAACGTCACTCACGTTATTCACGGCAATGATACAAATGGATGGATATCTTATCAAACTGCCTCAGATTATATTTATTTTGGAAATCTTTCTTTTTAACAAATTAAACTTTTCATTGATGACCTGTGCCAAACTCGCAAAATCTACTTGTTTTCTTGTTTACACGATAAAACTTATATGTTCTTTTACTACTCTTTTTTACTTCAGCTAAATTGGGTGTTCAAAAGTTGCACGACTTAATGTGACCAAGCCACCAACAAGTAATGCAATCGAACAACATTGTTATAAAAAAATGTTTCCACGGAATTTTTCCTCGAATTTCAACAACAATAAGAATCCGGGCAATAGCAAAGTGGGGTAATGTTTTGTGACGTATTAAAAAATAAAACATCAGTTCCACGAAGATATATTTAGCATGTTCGAATGCGGACGTCATAATATGTGGGCTTGTGCGTCACATCCGTTACTACATTAGCAACATGTCCGACCGAATAGTTTGGTGGGTTAGTGGCCTTTCGGTCGAAGGATTGTAGGATCGAAACTAGTCGCTAGCTAGTTGGCTGGGTCCATCGTTAAGGTACTTAGCAGTTATCCAATGAAACGATGGTTTACTTCAAATAAAAGGATGTCCCAATCATACACAGCACTTTACGTCGAAAACGGTCAAAGTATGGCTGAAAGTTTTGTTAGCTAGCTTCACCCTGGAAATTGCCTGTGTAAGAACCCAAAAATACACCTCATACATACAGTCAAGCAAAGTAATACACCTCGGGCACACAGTCGAGCACAGTCTCACAAGTGCACGGTTATTATAATACTTTATATATAATGCAAAATTAAACGACCACTACTTAACTGCATAAGAGAAGGCTTGGCCCTGAAAGGTTGATTCATAGCAGAAAGTGATACTGAAGTTATTGCTGTAAGTTGTGTATGATCAAATTGTAGTTAGAATTTCTTTGCTCAATCCACTAAACCAATCGTTTCCGACAGTTGTCTTGTCCAAGATATAATGGAATCATCTCCACATATCATTGAACGGCAGAGAACTGAGCTATGAATCCAACGGCCATGGTTTTGTTGATTAATTAATATCCTGAAAAACACTTTTAGTTTAGTATGTAATTCATTTTTTGCCCAATTATTAAAAAATGGCAAACGGATTAAATAACTTAAGGAAAGACAAACGACTGGAAACCCCAAACTACATATAGCGCCGATTTAAGAGGTTCGAGTGGTCAAATGGTTAAACGCGATCGTATTATATACATCTTTTCTTACTATCATTTTTCATGCAGGCATCGTCTGTAAAGTGCCTTGCTCAGATACACAACTAACTAGCTGGCGACCAGTTTCGAATCTGTATCCTATTGACTGAAAGGCGTTGCAATAACCAACTGAGCTATCTGGTAAATCGTTTTTACGATTTCACTATTTGGTTTGTTGGGTAATACATACTTGCGTTTTTGTTGTAAAGTTTGCTATTGGAGTAACGAAAGAGTTTTTTGGGTCAAAACCCGTAAACTGTAGCGTCCACGTCTCTTTTGTAGAATAACATGAAATCACGCAGATTGACCAATAATAGAAGTTGTATAAGAATGGCGTTTGGTTTATTATGGTACAGCGATGATGTAGAGTTAGAAACCCTTTATGAAAAATACTGTAATACTTCGAAAATTCGACAAAAACGACAGGTTTTTTCATTATATACTTAAGCACACGCCAGTTTCAACTCGACCAACTAATATTTAAATCATTTGTGATTAAAAAATATCAAAATAATTATAAATCACGCCTCCATATACTAATGTACCAAGAACATCCAGAAAGGACCTGGGGATGATGGCGCTGATGGTAGACAAGATTGGGGCAACGACTACTGTATTAAATGTGCGGTTCTTGTATAAATAAACATCGTAATTGCGTAACCTGTGTTATACGGATCCCGTCTAAAAAACGGTCACACATAGTTTTGGTCCGATTTTTACTTTATTTATTTTTTTTGAGAAATGCGGTATCGGGGTGTCTTATCCGTTTAAAATCAAGGTACAGCACATAATGATGTCATAAAGCTTGTTCCGCAATCAAGCGATTTTTGTGTTCTGAGTCGGTTTTCTTACTCGCGTTGCGTGAAGTGGCTGAGACACAAAACTAAAACACAAGCTCAGCCGTATTTGGCTCCGCTTAACACTGTGGTAAATGATTCATATCTTGAGTCTGACTATTTTATATAGTAGAGCAAGCTTAGTCAGTGAGCGAAAACTCATTAAGACGATCCGTTCCAAGTAACCTAGTTTACGCGCTTAAGTAGCCACGTGACTGGAAAACTAGGTCACTTCAGTCAAAGGGTAAATCGCTTTCCGGATATTTTAAATGGATTTAATTTAGATCTCAATGGTCCAGTGCGATGGGTGATTTAACAAAAGAAACGTTCAGTGTGATGCGAAATTACGTCTTTCAGTGAGCGAATTTAAACAATTGCAATTTTACACATTATACATGCGATATATTTGCACCGCTTACACATTACCTTCATCTGTCCATCTGCCACGCATTTATAAAGTCCATTTCATGTTTATGTTAGACCGAATCAACCTTAATAACCACACCACCTGTCCATCTGCGTCACGCTGAATACCATGTAAGAGTAACGTTCCAAGAACAATGTAAGCAGAGAAATCGTCAAAATTAGTGAGGTCTCTTAACAAATGACTTGTATTATAAAACACGATTAAAAACAGCCACAACTTATAAAGATACAAAACATAAGGAGCAATTTCGCCAAGGGTGTTTGGCAAAAACTTGAAATAATATTAAGCTCGACACACAACCGTAATGTAAAGTAGATAAGACTTAATATATTACTTTGTGCATACACAAAATAGATAAGAAAAATTCCCCCTTATACTTCTTTCATTTTCATACAGACTATTCTAAATTACAGCTGACGTATTCAGCATAATGCTGAACTATGGAATTACTCTGTCGTTAATAACATGTTTATCTCAGTATACGTAATCTATACGTTGTGATGGTTTAAATAAGCAGATATTGTGTAATGGAAGGCGATTTCATGGTAATGTTCTATTTATATCAGGTTGTACAATTCATTCGGCAAGTTTATTTTTCCTTTTTAAAAGTGGATTTCGAATGAAATTATGGCAAGTTATTAATAATACCCGCTAAAGCCCAGTATACGCACTGATCAGAGTTTTATTAGTTTTTTTAAATAGGGTAAAGTATATACTCACTGAGCAGAGCCCATACTTTGGCCGTTGTAACGTTTCGGATATATTGGCCATATATATATATATGCAGCTTAAATATGGGTACCCTTATAAAAGACTGATCTGGCCTAAGTGTGAACAGTACATAACACATATATGACCCGTAGCTAATTTCGTGACTGGGTAAAGGTACATTATATTGTATATAACTTAGTAGCCGCTTTTAATGTTGAAACTACTGTCAATTCGCGAATTTGTTTCATTATTTTAAATGGCTTAAATTTATACCAATAACCAAGTTTACTGAGGAAGCCATGAAATGCCTCGCTGTGGTGTTAATACCATTTATGAAACAACACGGGACCTACAATCGCGGTATCGTGTTAGAAACCAGGCAAAATGATTCTTTTTTTACTAGTAACTGCATTGCCACCCAATAAGGCCTCTATAGTATCCACTGTTTGTATATTTGAGCTTTCAATTGCATGCCAGCAAGGATTTGTAGGCAGTTGATTAATCCTTAAGTTTTCACCGGAAAGGCGCACAAAGAGCTTCAAAAGGTGCTAAAATCTTTCATTGAGGAGATTTTAAATGGTGCGAAGAATCGGCTCAAACGGTCTGTACTTTGTAAAGATGTTACCACTGTATTTGAGATTCTCGCCTTTTGTATTTGCCATCCTCACCTTAGATATATATGTCTGGAGCCTCTGTTGGATGATCCTTCAACAAGACAACGTGTAATCTCCAGCACAGAAGGCTCTAGACACTCTAAACTCGTTTTAAATGGTTCCAAAAAGTTAGGGAGTCAGTTTAGATTTGATGAAATGTTATCGAAAGATACACACCGCACAATGTGTTGCGTTCGCGTGGGTGTTGCTCGGTGTGCAGATATCTTGGTTTGCAAGTCTTGGTCACGATTAGCTAAAAATAGTCTATGTTCAGTTAATTTGCATCGTAACGTATAAAACTGGAGAAATTTCGTACAGACAGCTGTATAATCCGTATTATAAAGTCTGGATAAGTGTTCTCTAGGACAGGCCAGAAAAAAACAGAATTTAATAGGATTGATTATGTGTAATATAGGAATGGTCTTGGCCTGGTGAAACTACGACGTCGATTAACAGGTAGCATCCGATTTAAATGCGTTTCTAGGGCTCCTGTAACCCGAACCCTAAAAGCAGGAAGAATTAAACTCCGAGAAAGAACCGGTTGCGTACACAACTATGCAATAGAAATGCACACGGTATGTTTACTGATGGCCGAATCAACTGCATCGAAGTAAGATTACACGCTTGCCGCGTATTCCACTTCGCGTAAACCTGTTTACAGTCGTATCGAGGTTATGTTTTTGAGAAAGTCTCCACACGCCATATAGATGCATTAGACAAACATCAATCTGGTATATAAGTCCAAATCTCTCCGCACAAAGTAATGATTCTGGGCAACAGCTTTCCAGGAAGGTTAGATAACAAGGTATTTATGTGGAAAGAGGAGTTTAAGTCAGCATTTTCGCGATGAGGGTGATCTAGTTGTCTCTCAGTCGGTTTTGCACAGATAAAAAGCGCGAATGTAATAAGTTTTTGACTCATTATCTGCGCCCGTTAACTGCGGTTGTTTCGTTTTGAACGGTCGTAAGAACTGCATATGAACAACTTTTTATTCGCATGTTTAAAAGCTAATCGTGGCATTTAACCCTGAATAAGCAAAGTACTAGTGAGATATAGTTATTAAGGTCATTTGACCATTGGCTTGCTTATTGAAGTTATGTTCGTCACAGTAGTCCATTACGCAAACCGACGGGACGTAGATTAGTGGTTCAATAAGACGTCGAAGGAAAAAGAGTCTTATTACAGCACCGACTTAAATTGGGTTACACGTGTAGATTATAGAGCTCGGAATAAAAGGGGGACGATTGTAGCGAGTGTAAATATACGATTGTGTGAGGTGATAGTTAGTGTGGTTTGACCGAAATGCGAATAAAAGAGTTCGTGATTCCAACTTAAATTCGAGGATTGCTGTATACTTAGTGCGTCTGGCTCTGTTTCACGCAAAGCGACTCCCAAGACGCGATATCCTTTGTTTTGGCAAAGAATTAGAAGATTCTAGATAAATTCAAAATTGGACATAAACTAGTGATGTATAAATGGTATCGGTTAAAATATTGCACAGTGCAGTTTTCCAGGTTTATTTGTGTACACGTATATATGATAAATGGAATAGTAATGTGGCGTAGATGGACCAGCGTTGCGCTTATCAAGCGCTTTTGTGTGCAAATAAACATTCATAAATGAGCTACTAAGCACATCTAACTTACTAAGATAGTCAGTCAAAACTTCAGATCCGTGCATTAGCTCCATACTGATCGTGTGAACTCATATAACCCGCTAGGCTCGCTCAGCATGCGGCTGCTAGCGCTGTGTGGACGAACAAAAGATCAAAAGTCGATTTCAGCCGAACAAATTGGAAGCCGCAAAGCGTCTGAATAACCCATTTTACGCCCAACCGCTCGGCTAGAATCTCTTTCAATATAAAAGATAAACAAAGAATTGGGTCGCCATGCTTTGTTCCCATTTCGCGCAAGAAGTTTGCTCTTGTGCGCAAAATATTTCCAAAGCTCTTATTGTGCACAGTTTCAGTAAACGAAATCACCTGTCCATCGGCGCCACTTTATTAAATTACGGCAGTGCAGTTTATTTAACGTAGCATCAATAAGCGCGCCTTGTGAACAGTAAGTGGCTCGATTTAAGTGGTGGTTTAGAAACTGCTGTACGGAGGTTATTTCAAACTAACATCCAGTAAAACGTCGCATTGAACTGAATCGAGCTACGCGATTCTTGTTTTTGTTCATTCTTCGAGGATTTCGTACATCCGTGATAACCACAGTCGCGTAATCGTTTGTCCACATACCTTGCCGTCGGCCAAATCCAGCGTGCATGGTTATAACAAGGCCAGGGCGTATCATAGTATTAAATACTTTTTAATCATAAGCTTCTTTATTCGTCCAAATCCTCGGTCGCCATGACGACTGATGCATCTTTTGTACGGTCAGATTATAGAGCACGTGATTGCTAGTCAACCAATCAGCGCAGAAGCGTTTTCGGCGTTTTTCTTATAATTTTCCCTCGAGCGAATAACGCTTCGATCAAACCGGTCATTTGGGAATCGCGTGTTCCGAAACGAATGTTAAGTACCGTGTGTCTCAGTATGACCAATATGTCCTTGTGAGAGACAATGCTTCCACGAAAACTTGTGATTTAGACCTCAGGATTCCAGACAACAGATCGCAATCTCAGCACCGAAGGCACCAAATATGTTGACTCAGAAACGCCAGATAGATTTTGGTCGAGTTTAAAATTTACAATACATTTTGGGTTCTTTGGATTTAGCCATTAACGTTCTTCCATTAATTCTGACGCCCTTTTACAGCAAAAGTAAGCGGATCTTGGTTAAATAAGAAATTTAAACCTGACAATAAAACGAAGAATTGAAACCTGATCCGGCAAAATGTGGGCGCTTTTAGAGAAGATTTCTGAACAAGTAAGTAATTAATTCTTTGCGGTTTTAGCGCTTGGATCTTCAATTTATTTTTGTGTTTAATTCATTAAATCAAGTGTTTCGACTGTTTGTCAGTCAAGGGGTTTTAAGCTAAATGACTGGCGATTTACATATAAATCGCAATACGTCACATTGCGCTGTATTATATCGAAGTTTTTAAATCGAATTTTGTCAAATAGCTGGCTAAGTTAACGACAAGGTTTATTTTACCTCACAATGCATTTCGAAGAGTTTAGCTCAATTATTGAAAAACAGGTAACCAGTCTACGCTGTTTAATTATGGCAGCGAGTAATTCGTATTATTCTTTTTTAAATTTTAATTTTTGTTCTTTTCACGTGAAGTAAATGAAATATAGACCATATCTAGTCGTAAACATAACAATAAACATAACAACTGCCTAAAACTAGAAAAAAATTAGTGATAAATCTCGCAACGAGATGTTCAACAAACAACGATTTCTTAAGTTTTCGGTGAAAATATATTTCTTGTGATGCTTGTACTGTCGTATCACACCATGTGAAGCTACTCGAAAGAGGCGATAACGTTTTAATATCCACGACGGTTATATTGTAAACAGCATTCAGATTAAGATTCAGTTATTATTTACGCGCGTTCCGCTTCATATAACGCTGTTGTTACAGCAAAGCATTCTCATTTTTCATTTTAATCCAGACACGAAACCCAAAACTTCGTGGTTAGCTGATCGACATATTTCACTCTATTCTTGTTGCTGCATCGAACAGCCAAAGTTATTAACAACCTTCGTGCATTTCAGGTGACGAAATACAGCACATTCCTGGGTCAACTGTGGTATATCATCGTCTTTGTATTTCGACTCATCGTTGTCGTTACTATTGGTGGTGCAGGTAAGGTCCCATTGGTTATAATTGTTAAAAAAAACAATGTTTGTTTTAGCACCGAACCCGAAATCATTGGATTGGTGACAAAGTTTGCAGTAATTCGTGTTTACGAGCCGATCTTTCAACGATTGAGCCCAATTAACCTATTTAACACAAACCTTGTCAAACAAGCCACTTTGCGATTGCTCTGTGGTTTAACGACGGTACTTGCTTAACTATTAGCTGTATAAGAGCTCCACCAAATATAGGACAGTTGGTGGAATGATATTAAAGTTGCGTTGTCCCAATGCACCGGTGCGTAGCAATTGTCATTTAATTAAACATCAAAGTCATAACTTTCATGTTATTACTAAAAAGTGGTAATTAAAGTCCAGACATTTGATTAGATCAGCGGAAAATACGTTCTCAAACCGGGTTTTAGATAAATACGTGCCTTAAAGCACGGTCGTGTCTGGGAATGTTTATTATGGTGAGCTTGACTTTATACGGTAATTTCGCGTTTTCTTACTCGCCGTGGGCTAATTGTGCGACACAATCTCCATTGTTACGTCGCACGTCGAAATAAGAGCTCCTATTATTCTGGATGGAGTTGTGTTTTGATTTTTAGTGAAATCATGTCCACATTATACGTTTTAAATCCCAAGCATGTTACTTCGATCACATTTTACCGCAGTTAAATGTGGCAGATGGCTTACTTCATAAATTTGAACTGCGCCCAAATATTCATGTTGTGATAATACGGCCACCATTTAAAGATCGCTTTCATCTAATTATCGCTGACGACGATCATGATAAATGTAATAACACTTAGAGCGACGAACTCAAATCCAATTATGCTCGTTATCCAGACTGATAGCTAATATATAAACATTCACTTAAAAAATATTTAATTTCCTTTCTTAAGTTCCATTTTTATTTAAAAAAATATATTTTGCGCTGGAAAAAAGTCGTTCTTTTGTTGCGTTTTAGATGGTGCATTTGTATACAAATAAACCTTTATAAGCGCCTCGCCTTTGCATCTGCGCCAAACTTTCGAAGTGCCAATCATCTATATTTGTAGACAAAATCAATTTCATGAAATTTTTTTTAATTTACCATCAAGTTATCTCCTGACCCTCCATGGACATCGTAAAATACACTGAGCACGCTAATAACTACATCGTTCGTTTAAAATGCACCAAGTCTCTTATTACTTTTGTAGCCACGATCACCCATCAACACTGGTAAAACAACAACATGTTCTATAAACTAGGTCAACAACACTGTATTGTTCCCGGATCAAAGCACTACTAACCTCGTCCCACTATAATATATAGTCAGTCGTCGAAAACGAATTAACATAATGTACCGAAATCATAATAGTTCCGGTAATTTGACAAAAGACGGTAGACTTTGTGTTACAATATGAATATTATGATCCGGTGGACACGTAAATCAGTGGCGCCCTGAGGGAATTAATAAAAAGCGAGACAACCAAGATTTCCCACAGCAATTACAATAAACGCTCACGATGTATAGAATGTTGGTTCGTGGAGAATGTTAAGCAATTTGGGAGAATAAAGAAGAAAATTCCGCGCTTAAAATTTTGTACCATTTTGGACGAACCGTTGAAAACTTAATTAATTCACTCTTTTATCTTTTATTTTATTGCGTCAATCATCTTAAAAGAGGTTGAATACACACTCCACAATTAGTTTCCGTTTTCCGTCATCAAATTTTTTCATTTGTAATCTTCTGTATTGTTTCCATTCTATAACCCAAACCACACCATCGCTTTCCCAAGTCTTATTTTAAACTGCATTAGCGCATTGTTTTTCATTGTGCGGCGCGCTTATAAGATATCCTTATGTTTATTTTATACCAGTCAGCGATATATATTTGCATTGACAAACAAGTCCAAATGCTGACAGAAGTTTAAACTTTGGCATACTTAAGCTATGCAACGTAAGGAAGTTACTGTGATGTCATAAATGATGACGAAACTTTCATCATCATATTGACTCATCACAAACTAATGTCGAGAAACGTATTTGCGGCATTACGAAACTCTGTCGTCATCCGCATTTTATGTTTAATCAGATAGCCATTATACAAAGTGTATCACTTATACGGGTTTCTGTTTTTTAAAAAATCAGATTTTTTTAAATCTCCTGAGTTTCCTGTGTAGCCCTTTAATACGCGAATTCGTTTGTTACTTAACAATAACATTCGAGTTTCGAGAGAATACTTGAGTTTTCGAATTCGACTGCTTAAGTGCTTGGTCGATTTCATTTTGCTTTATGACGTCACAGTAAACGCGCGCGGCAAGGAGTCATTCTAAAGTCCTTGTTTCCCATTGTTACGTCGCCAAAGCTTGAAAAACCGGTGCAGTCGTGTCTAATTGTTACATCATAATAACAATGTCAGTTTTAAAATGACAGACTGTTGCGTAATAACCCGGATCTATGACGTCAATAATTTGCTGCTGAACCTTTGATCTTCGACCTTTTAACAAGCCGAATTAATTAAACGAATTAATTTTGTATTTTACCTAACACAAGTCTATAACGATCTGCCCACTATACACCTGATGTTAACATGGCAGGCAAGAGACCATGTGTCCAATCTATCTTCGTGTAATTGTATTATTCTCTAAAAATATTCCTTAAAATATCTCCGTACAAAGGTAATTGAGTCAATTCTGGATGGACGCGACTCTAAAACAACACACCGCATGGCAAATTAAATAATTATAAACAGACTTCACTCTTCGGTTTATAATATCATTTATTTTTAGATGTGTTTTTGTGTAAATATTTATTGATTTATATTTCTTTGTTTTTCCGCAATTGGATTTCTTTTTATTATTGTTTACGGTAAACATTTAACTAATTTCAAAATTAATAATTTTTTTAATCATCGTCTAAGATTTTGTGCAAAATATCTTCATCCAAGAACACTGGGTTGAAGTACTTAACTGATTACATACTTGTGAATAAGTCTGATCATCCTCCCCAGTGTACGGCGATGAACAGTCTGCATTCAAATGCAGCACGGATGTTGTTGGATGCCAGAACATCTGTTACAACCAGTTTGCCAAGATCTCTCATATGAGATTCTGGGCGTTTCAGGTCAGTTTCCGGCATTTTCAGTATTTTGTTGAGCATTTCAGATAGCTGACGCTATTATGCATAATACTAATAGTTATTGTTACCACTTACACTTAGATATAGTAATCAGAATAGATTTGATGACAATAGCGTTATTGGTTGTTTCCAGCCAAAAAAAAGTATATTCACATTCTTCATGTCATTAAATCCTCAACCCACATAACTCTTGCGTTTAAACACTATATATAAGTCATTTCCCAACTTACCGTCTTAACTATATGATACTGAACATTCCACCTACAGTTGCTCGCTGTCACAACCCCGACCGTGTTCTTCCACTTCTACTCCATGTACATGTCGGGTGAGATCCAGAAGTTGAAAGACGCCGAGGATCATTTGCGTCAACTCGAGGAAGGGGAACAGGAACAACTTCTTCCGGTGGGAACTTTGTGTTTTGTTCTTGGGAGCGGATTCCAATGAACAGATAATGGTCTCTCCAGACCCGTCTTGTTAATGAAGAGATGTTAATGGATTTTAATCAACGTTGATTGGAAGAGATTTTAAGATTGTTTGCTTTAACGAAGAGAAGTTGCACGGTTTTTAAACCTCTAGTTTAATAGTTCACTTTCTAATGATTTAGTTTTAAATTCTAATATGTGAACAGAAAAGTGCGAAAGATGAAAAAGACTTCAAGAAAATGTCGAAACGAAGAAAGAGCATCGGAAACGTGAAAGTTCGACGAATTTATTCTGGAACTGGACTGAAAGAGGTTAATTCTTGGTTTATAGTGGAAAGCAATGTTAAATAATCTACACCGGATTACCTCAATTGAGTTCCAGGATTGTTTGAATTATCTGACATTAATGTGAAATATAGAAGTTTATGTAACGAAACTAAATACCGGAACATTTTAACAACCAAACATTTCCTCAGGTTCCATACACAAACAAAATCCACTACGCCTACTACTTGAGCATAATCATCCGATTGGTAATGGAAGGAGTTTTTATCTACATCGGCTATTGCCTCTTCAAACTAATGGTGGGTGTGTTTCTTTGTTTTGTATTGCAAATTCGTTTTGAATTCGACAAAATAATTAGTGTAGAGCTATGGTCATGTTTTTGGTAACATTTAATTTTAAACATGATGTATTTGATTTACTACCTGAATTTCACCTATTAAAAATACGTTTGTTTGGCATAGTTCAATATGTTACTCGTTGTAACCTTGGAAGAATAATGCGTCACAATATATAAATTTTTAATATTGAGACTTTCGGAATCTCACCTCATCCCATTCTAAAGTACCAAGTAACATCTCGGATGGTCTGAATACGGTTTCGTATGAATTAAGTTCATTGAATTCTTTACCGATTTCACCCTGTAATCACCGAACTCTCCCGCAGGACCCGAAATGCCAGGACAACCCGACCGACCCGATGTGCCCGGGGAGCAACAACCCAATCTACTTCCTGTGGATGCGAGTTCCCGCCATGTACAAGTGCGAGGGCGACCCAGGCACTGACGTCTACACCGCATGCACCATGCACGTGCGAGACAACGGATTCGTACCCTGCTTTGTGTCAAGACCATACGTAAGGATTTGACGATAAATGTGAAATATTTTTAAAGAAGCTGAAAACTAGCGACACATAACGATTACGGTAGTTCTAATCGGAAGATTTGGGCCGCAGAGTTTTCTTTTATTTCTAAAATCCAAAACAAGATCTTTCTCTGACATCTACCTGTACAATAGAAATACGACCCAGTTAAAAGTAGTTATGAATCGGGATGTGAAATGGTCATTTTGTGATATACGGAATTAATTTTGAATATTTGGTCATTTTGTTTGATATAAAAAATCACAGGTCGTGAGGTATTTATCATGATCAGTATGACAATTCGTGGTTAGCGCATTTTCAACCAACCGAATATTACAGGAGAAAACTGTGTTTCTTTGCTACATGGGCATTCTCAGCGGCCTCTGCTTCGTGATCTCGGCAATGGAACTTGTGATCGTCTCCATCCGAAGATTCTGGAGAAAGCGCAAGCCAACCCACAAGTACGTGGAATGTTTGAACTTAGCGCCTCATACCAGAGGGTGGTTGTTTCATTTATGGATCCTTAGTGGGTTGGATAAATGATTTGGAAACACTGAAAGTCTATCAGTGTTGATCAAACTCATGGCCCTGCACGATTGCCGGGGATATTACAGTGTGACATTCGGGGTTGTGGTACAATTTCAGTAGAGCCCACTAAACCAGGTACAAAACAACCCCCGACAATTCCCCAAGCACGAAACCAGATGGTTTATGATGATAACCCCCACGCAGAAGCTTAACCCAAAGGCTTAACCCACAACATATTAAAACCAATTCTTTCGCAGACATCTTTTCCGCACCAACAGTCGACCAAGACACGAGTCGGTGTTCTATTCCACCGCCCCCTCAGCGCCGAGCAATAAATATTACGACGATGGGAATTTCTACCCGAGTCTCGGAGTGCCGGTTCGAATTGCTAACGGCAGTGAGTATGTAACATGATATTTATCTGACGTTGTTCGTCTGCACGAGTGTCGTGGATTACTCATTTCAAACAAATTAATCTCATTTGCATACTTTAAACGTGCTAAAGGTATAATGATTCATATGCAGCACACGGCGTAGTACCAATCGCATTGTTTTATCAGATATTTCATAAGCTAGAGCTTTCTACCACTGGGAGGGGACTATTTTTCCCGACTGTGGAACTAGCCCCTGATGTAATTTAAACGCAAACTGTTTTTAACATCATCTATTAGAGTTCTGCGTCTTATTCAAGTTTCTATAATTGTGGTTGTTTTGTTGTTGAGCAATCGATTTTCGATTTCAATTGTTCTCACCACTTGATAATCGTCCCCAGAATTTCCGCAATACCAAAACAGCTCCGACCATGCGACAAAGAGAGTTCAAATCCATGAGGAAGACCAGAATAATATGGTGAAGGAGAATTTATCGGAAACTGCTTCGGTTAAAAGCTACGTCTAGTCATTTTATAAGATTTCGATGTTGTTGCAATTTAATGGCAACATAAGATGTCTATTGTATCATTCCTGCTTTTCTTGCGCTTTGCTGCTTGAAAATTTTAATTTTCTGTAAAAAAAGCAAATTTTAGATGATATTATAGACATTGTGCCTATATCATTCCATTAAATGCATAAAAACGCTGTGAAACGCCTTAAAAAAGCAGTGCCTGCCGCTTGATAATTGCCAACCTGAAATTCCACGATTTCTTGTTGAAAACGCCTTAATATATTGCAATGATAGAAATCTGCTTCTTTTATACAAGCTTGTTTTAGTGTTTTCCACGCGTCTTCCCGTTTATGTTGCCCGGGTTGCTATTCTGCTTTTTTATTTCAGTGTCAATGTCCACATATATGGCTTTAAAACCGAATCGCACCATTTTGACCTGGATTCAAAATTGTACAAACTTCTTTTTTTCATTTTATGGTGTAAATAAATTTATTCTTCGACCTACGTCAATGCACCGACATGTTTACGGAGATTATTTATTTGTTCGAAGCTTTCATCAGATTTATAATTTTAATCTTCGCTCCTGGCTATGTCTGCGGCGACCTTGGGTTGGTCTTCAGATCTAATTTGCTGGTATAACTTGAGAATCTACAATTTCTACAAGATCCATTAATGGTTCAGCTTGCTACGCACCAAATATAAATTCTTCTAGGGTTATTTTTTTAGTTCTAATTGGTAAATATTGGATATTTGGATAATACCTGCGGTTTTAGGTTTTTTTGTGGGTAGTTTTACCTAAATTCCGACTTGTAAATGGTTTGAATTGTGTATTAACGATATCGTGTTCAAATAGCGAATTGGAAATGCGTAGTTAAAGAAATGTACATAGACATCGTATAACCTCGGTTGACTGTTGAATAGAAGAATTAAAACGGTAGGAAGATTTATTAATGAATAAGACGAAGTGTTGAGCAAATCCTAATTCTTCACGATCAATCAAACGTAACTTTTGCCCGACCCTCCAGAATCGACATCTTTATCGGGATCACGTGACTTACTTCTTCTCCTTTCCTCTATGATGAAAGGTTGGTTTATGTGGGAAGTCGGAGGCGAAGGGTTGTAGGATCGAAACCAGGCTCCGGCATTGTGGGTCCTTAGCAATTAGGCAAGGCACTTACAATGTATGGAAATTATTGGGTTAATATAAAACAGTTAAAACGTCTTAATCATACACAACACACTGCAATAGCTCTGGTAACCCGACGGTGGGCGCGAGGTGATCTGACGATTGCCCGTGTGTTAACCCCCTTGGTTTTCCCATTTACCCTGCCGGAATCCTTAAGTTCAAGAAATGTGACGAAATAGAACGTACATTCTGACGTCATACAACGGTTATTTGAACCTCAGATTGCGCATTACGTACTCACTACTGGTAATTTTGATTGGTACTGCGAGACTCGGGTAATAGCCATCGTCCAAGTGTTTGGTGGGTGCGGTAGCGGGTGGCGGGGGGAAGTAGAAGTGATCGGGGCGATTCGTCGGTTGAATGTTGGATCTGGTGGGAAATGTGGGTCAGTTTGAGCGATGAAATTGATAGATAAGTTTCCACTAAAATTCGTTTCGTGTCAAATCGATTGGCCGCAGTATTTAGATGACAATACAACTGATACAACATCAATATAATTCTTTAACCAATTTTGCTTCGGTCCGCTCGCGGCAATGAACTCGGTAACGTTATTTACCCGGCTGCTACGTTGCTTTAAACCAGCTATTTATGGATTGGTGGAAAATACAGAAATTTGGAATCAACAAAGTCTTTGGTCGGAGCTAGTGATTGCAGTGTGTTCGTTATTTAGGCATTTTTTATCGATTCCAATGATTTAAATCTATCGAGACAATGTGAGTTAACCTCGTTACCAAGAGGCACAAGCAGGTAGTAAAAGGGGAAATCGAACCCTGGATCTGCCGGGTATGGTCGTGGTGACAACGATAGCCTGGTATTCACAGAACCAGTGGTTCGATCCGATCATTGCCCGGAATGACATTTAATTGTTTTTCAGCTGCATTTAGGCTATAATCTCGGGAGCAGAATTTGCAAAGCTGTTCTGACAGGAAAGCCATCAGATTACCTTCCACCCAACTTTGACAAAACTACTACAGTGTAACTGAGTGGTCAGAGTTTAGGGTCAGTTCGAAACAAAGTCGTCAGTTCGAAAATAAAGTTTGGAGGGATAAATATCAAGTACCAGGCGCTCACAGTCGGGTTAACAGTCAGATTACCTTGTACTTTTCCCATTTCCATTTTTTCATTAAAGGTCGCTTCTTTATTTTTGGTCCTTCCTCGAAAAAATTAAACTAAACCTAAACCTATTCAAAATCTTTCATCTTTGAAGATATAAGATTGAAACTGGGTATATTTACCTGTTAGTGCTGGTGCTAACTTTACTCCAGATCAGCTTCACGCTGAGATTAATGAGTTCCAGCAGAGAAAGCAGGAAACAAAATGCGCTGAGGATCGTCATGTAACGCAGAAACACCGTCTTCTCCTGTTTCAACACGGTTGAAGCAAAAAGTAAAATAAATTTAAATCGAGCTGATTTTCCAAGCGTGCTAAAGAGAAGTTTATTGTGTGACGTCACTAGCTAAGCCATTGTGACTCGTACAATATTAAAATATATTGGACAGGAATTTTTTGTTAACAGGCCAAGTTTCGAACCCATGACGGGGTCAGCACTAAGACTGATAATATATGGAATTTGTGTATCTATCGCGTGAGAATCGAGGGTATTTCTACCAATTTAATAATGCTGTGCCGATAAATTTTGTTGCGATCGCGATAATTCCTGCTCGATCCGATCGCGATCTGGATCAAGTCCTTAAAACGCTTATTTTCTGACGCCAAAATGAAACAACTGAAGTAAAACAACTCACGGAAGCCCTCGACGGAAAGCACGGAACATATCCTCTCCCGTCATTCACATGCACCGTGCACACATAGTCCACTTGTGAGCCGGGTGGCCCCGTGCACCGGTACTCGGCAGGTACATCCACCCATAGAAATCGAATAACTTTGTTGATGGTGGTACATTCACCGCCACCGCAGGCATATCGGTTCTGTGGAGTGTGGCCGAATGGTTAACGCGACCGATAGATATAAGTATATAACAAATGTCTTAGCAACGAGCCCGTTATGGGTTCGAAACTAAGCTATTTAAAAACAACGACCTTTAGCAACCGTCTTTATGTGGGCGAGATTCGAACCCATGAAGAATGAATCTTGTAGTGGTTCATTTTATATTCCGAAAGATTTCAAACCTGGGATGACCATCAGACCCACTTGGTCCGTTTTTAGCAGACCCAGTTTCAAACTCATGGTGACCACACCTCCGACCGAAAACCATTTATTTTCAGACACATAGGTATCTACCTCGGCATACATAATTTACATTGATTAGTTTAATTTTTGTTTCCACGATGAAAACATGAAGCGAGACCTTTGATAAAAATTGGGAAAAAAGGAAAAACGGCAAAACGACAGTCGTTACACGTCTCAAATCCAATTAGTTATTTTCTTTTGATATGTTTAGACGAGGCTACGATACCTAGATAACAATGCAGACAGTTTAACAATAAATCCGGTTTTTAGCTTGTACTTGTGTCGCTAGTCGATTTTTAGTTAGAAAACGAAATAAATAACAAAAGGAAAAAAATTCAATTGAACCAAAGACCTATAATTCCAGTCGACAAAATATAATTTCAACTGATTTCTAAGTGAACTTGGGAGTGCTGATTGGCGCGAGAACCAAGATAAGAAATGAGGTTTCAATACATTTCCCAAGCACTTTATCGGCGGGCGGTTTGTGTGGTTTGATATGTCACGTGGTTCGAAACCCATCGATGCGGAACAACAGGAGGTGACGTCACGAAAGGATTTATAACCCACTGTGATACGTACCGGTTGGTCGAAAAGATGGAACCCGATGTACATGAATCCAGCTTCCAACGCAAGACGCAACACGACGCTCACGTAATACGCAACTCGAATCTTCACCGTGACCGGTACCTGGGTGGGTGTAATGTGTATGATGCATTACATCAAACGCAGTGAGAATACTAACCTTGTATCCTTGGGCAAACCACTAAACATATTAACAGACATTGCTTAAACTCAGTAGAAAAATGGGTTCTACCAAATTAAAGAAACACCTCAATCATACACAACACACTACAATAGCTCGGGTAACCTGACGATTGTGTGAGATAATCTGACGATTGCCCGCCCGTGTTTCAACTTTATTAACGTTTTGCGTTTTCCATTTCCAAATAAAGAATTCTTTTCCTTAACAGATAGCAACGCTCAAGCATCTGCATTCCCAGTATAAATAATTTGTAGCGCGGTACCTCCTTTAGCTCGTTCCCCGACACAATTCGTTTAATCCTCAGCTTTCCAATGTCTTTCTTCCGGCGCGACATTTTGCCCATGTCTCGTTCCGACAACGAATGTCCCTGCGGGTAACAGAGGTTGAGACTCGAGATGACAGTTTTAAATGGTCGCGAATCTCGGGGTGTGAAAACGTTTGGGGCGGCAAAACACATCGTTGAATCATCTTACAGTCGTGTCATGCACACACACAGCGTATACACAGTCAGCGTGCTGGGTTATGAGTGACAATCTCAGATAGCAGGGTAGAAAACTAGCAAACAGCTATCTTAGTATCCGCTACTGGGTGGATGTGGTTATGTTAACTCACCTGCAAACAACTAGAACCTGATGAATTTATATTTATTATATACAATCCATTTTATTTAGAGACCAAAGATGTCAGCGAAATACGTATCTTATAGTTTACAAAAATACTGAAAAATACTTTTGCAGGTTCGAAACTGATCGCTAGCTAGTCGGATGTGTCCTTGGGCAAGATACTTAACGGACATTTCCTGAACCCAGCGGATTAATTGGTTCTACCAAATCGAAGGAACGTGTCTATCATATACAACACACTGCAATAGCTCCGGTAACCCGACGATGGGCGCGAGGTGATCTGACGATTGCCCGTGTGTTAACCCCCTTGGTTTTCTCATTCACGGGGATAAACATAAATATCCTCACTCACACAAAGCGTCAACTGGCCTTCCCCGTCCTCGACTATCCCCAACTTCTGCTCCAAACTCTCGAGTTTCTTGATCTCCCCTGACACGTAGGTGGAATAGATGTGGAAGAACACGGTGGGTGTCGTGATCGCCAGGATCTGTGGTGTCATGTTTGGTACCAATTTATCCGAGGTAGTCAGTCATACTGATTAGCTTAGGGGTTTAGTGCGTCGCCTTTCAGCGGAAGGGTTAGTGCTCGAAACTGGTCGGTTGTGTCATTGGACAAGTCACTTAACGGACATTGCCTGAACCCAGTGGAATGATGGGTTCTACTAGATTAACAAATGTCTTATGATACACAAGTTGTGTAATACAACATACTGCAATTGGTCCGGTAATCCGACCGTGGGCGCAATGTGATCGGACGCTTGCCGGTGTGTTAACTCCCCTAACGTTTTCAATGGTAGTCAGTTGTAAAAAGAACTATTGGTGAGTCCCAAGTGAACTGATGTGACAGTGATAAGTCAGTTCATTTGTAACGCATGGAGGCGTTAACCGAACGGTTACGGAATGGAAACCAGCCGCCAGCTATTCTGTAAAGCAAGGTACTATAAGTTGTATCTACCTGAAACGCCCAAAACCTTAGTTGAGATATCTTTGCGAATTCGTCATAGCAAACGTTCTCACAACCAACTACGTTCGTGCTGCATTTGAAGGCAGATCGCTCGTCACTGTACACTGCAAAGTGGTTTCGTTTGTGGATTATTTAACGCTTCTTTATAACAATATAGAGTCGATTTAAGGTCCTTAACAAATGGTGTGTTGTTATTAGGGGTCGATATAAAACATGAAGGTTAATAGTGGGGTAAAAATAAACAAAAAAACTTAAAATATTTATAATCAAGCTCGGGTGAAAATGGACAACATGATTAATAACACATAAAAATCATATATTTAGACCATTAAGTTAAAAAATAATCAACAAGTTCACCTGGACTGGCAACGGTAGCTACGACTATCAATCGAAATAGAAATACCAGCATGTGCCAAACGTATCCAATGAACGATTCGTATGTTGATACCTTTGAAACCAAACTAGATTACAAATGTACATGTTATAGTACCAATTGTGCGGATTTTTAAATCTCTACAAAACGCTTCCTCTAAATAGCTAGTGTGGGAAGTGCCCACACACTACCCACACTTCCTACACCCTGGGTTTTTAGAGTCACCCTCCGAAAATAGTCATTATGACTTTAATTATTGATTTGTAGTAATTATTATCGCGTGCATTTAGGAATTAAAATTTTTGCGGCTGCTCTTAATATATACTGTACAGTTTGGTCCATTATATATCTCACCCCAACCAAAACCATCATATATGAACAAATTACCCACATTATTATTACACTTAATCGTTTTAATCTTACCTGTTGCGATATCTTTTCAAGTAAAGACCACATTTTGCCAAAACCTTGTTTCTTAAAATGTATAACTCTGAATAAAGTAATTCTAAGTTAGTTCTTCTAACTAAAATATTTGAAATAAAAACCAAAACGTTGTCTATAGTAATTATTTCTTACACGAGAAACTATACCAGTCTGATTGGGCACTTCTTTTGATCAACTGCTGTCATTCTCATAATTTTACGGAACTAAATAAGAACAAACAAACGTTTCGACGATATAATACTGGCACTGTATTTTTACCTCACAGAATAAAAAAACAGTTTTCACTGATTTTGCTAAATTCCTAATAAGCAATTTGCTAATCTACAGCCTAATTAGTCAGTGAATAGAGTATTTTTTTTATTTAGTAAGATAAAAAATACAGTGCCAGTATTGTACTCCAAACGCGTCTTTTTGTATTGCAACACGCCTTAAAATTTTAATCTGACGTCACACAGGCGACTATTACTTCATAATCTTAATTTAATTTCGCTTAAATTTCATAAAAATGTCATTTTTTAATTGTTAGGGGTCTTTCTTTTATTCTGTTCGCACTCCAGCGAATTAATTGTGCTTTAACTGCGCCTTACTCGTTATATGCATGTTTATAAACCTACGTTCTTTGTAATCTTAGGTTTCCCGGGAATGAAAATCGCATTAATAATATCTGATAAGTGAATAAGCCAACCATGTATAACAGCAGTTGTTATATTACGTTGGGCGCACTAAACAACACCGTTCATTCGTAATGTTTCTGTTTTAAGTTCAAGAATAAATAATTCGTGGCAAATTGGAACCTCGTAATAAGATGAAGTAGTAAACGCATTTATGCAATATTTAACCTGTTTTGCCGACAAAACTAAAGTTATGATCTGCCATAATTTTAAAACCGTGAATATAAATCCGATGGTGGACGTTTCCTTTATCTGCGTTTGTTTATATGGCTATAATATTTATTAAAGTAAATACTTTAATAACTAAACCACGGACTAGCTTATCTGAAATAGACTTTGGTACAGGCTATTTATGCGTTCTATACCATACTAAGCTAACCAATCGTGGTCAAAACCTACCAACATAGTGGACGCCATTTTCCTTTTTAAAGCTACAATCAGATATTAGAACGACGTGTATTTTTACTTGTTAATTAGTTGTCCAACTATTACAGGATAGAAATTAGAATAAGCAAGATGTGCCAAAATGTTTCTAATTTCCTTATAATTCTATTTGATATCCAGAAGTTCATACCTGGATAAAACGCTTAGGTAATGCTGACTAATATGGTCTAGATCTGCATATATTACGCATAGAATATAGGACAAGATATTCATGAATAATTGCCGTTAATAGGAAAACGAAAGGGTGATATCACCACCGTCTTAGTATATTACGCCCAACGTCAAGTTGCCGTAGCTATTGCAATGTGTTGTACAGTAGAACCCCGCTTGGAGACCACCCCGCTTACGCGACCGCTTGATCACGGTCCCATAGGTGGTGAGGTAAGCCGGGTTCTACTGTATATGATTTCGACGTTTTTTTAGTTTTATTCAGCTTTACCCCGCCCCCATTATAAAGAAAACTGCCACACAATCCATCAAACACATACTTTGAGCTCCGAGAGCTTTTATTGACATTTCCGTAGAAATAACTCAAGCTAGATCTATTAAACATATTATTGTAGCTTTGGGGAATTCCCCCAGAGCAGAGAAGAAACAAAATATATTGTTAGTTATATTTAATAGATACATACGGCCTAATCGTATAGGGAAATTCCACAAGTGTCTCAGTCAATAAGGTAGAAGCTTTTTATTAAAGAAGAACTAAGCTGTTTTGAAGGAAGCGTTCACGGATGTGACGTAACTTTGTGCCTTAAGGTTATATATTATATAATGTGGCTATAGCATGAGGTTCGACTATACATAGTTCGATTGTAACAAAATGAGGGTTCGAACCCTTGACCACATGTTAATCGCTTTGTCAACGAAGCTATTGTGGCAACTTCCATCCAATGTTGAAGACGGAAGTCGAACGTTGCTGTGGCTGAGAGATTCACAATTGGCAAACCGCTTACATCGTTGGCGGTGGCGGTTGGTTGAGATGAGATCAGGCTTGTGCGCATGGTGGTTAGATACCGATCAACTGGCAGGGCAATTATCACACACATTTCAGTGGTTTACGGTTCAAATCTCACCCGAGGAAGTTTTTTTCCCTTCGCCGTCAAGCTATATACGCCAAACACGTCCCATATTCGGGATGCGAAGCTGATCATATTTTGCATCATAATGTGCTATTGGATGATAGATAAGCAGCTACGGAAACAGAGATGCGTTTTCAAACTATTATAGAATATCAAGCCCGAGTAGTAACCTAAGACGATTATAATAATTTGTATATTCAGGACAGATTAAACTCAATAAACACGGTGGGCATTTCAAATGCGTAGCGTAACTAACTTAATGGAGTTGTTCAATTGAATAATACAAGTTAACAGTTAGCACTTAACATTAAAAATATTTCATCCTCATACCAGCAAATAATTTGTTTAACGTCGACTGGTATAACAGCAGAGACTTTACATGAAATGCATTTAAAACGTAAGAGAAACGCTTTGCTATGTCGATATAAGAAGAAGTGTCGTATGTGGCCATATACGATGCACATGATACTACAAAGCGACATAAATGTTACATTACGACATTGTAATTCCAGCTTCTATTTTTATGTGGTGGAATGTCGTACGTCTGGTGTCAGTCATAAACTAAGTCACATAAACAAATTATTCATAAACGGAAAACAGACTGTCAAGTTTGTCCGACTAGTTTGCTTGATGACTTGCCAGGGATGATTGCATGCAGCTAATAGATTTGTAATTGTGTCGCCTTTCAGTCGAAGGGTTGGTGATCAAAACCAACCGCGGGCTTGACAGTTGTGCACTGTGTGTTTGAGCACGGCTCTGAGCGGACATCGCGGACATCGCCAGAACCCAGGGTCTCAATATGTTCTACTAAATTTTCCTAAGCTGAGTTAAACGTTTAGTCGCAATGTAATCTGATGTAGAATACCCGTATGATACATCGTACTCTGTCTTTAAACATTACACTTGAGTCAGTTCTCTAAAAACCCTGGGAATCATATACAGAACATTGTTTTGCTGTCCACAAATCTGTCCCGCTGAACGTTCAATACAAACATGTTTGTTTATTTGATCTCAGGAGAAAGATCTTCAATACTTGGTTGAGAACATCTGGAGAAGTCAGAGCATCCTGAGTTCATGGGACGACCTCTACGACCTTGTGTTGGTGAGATGGGATCGAAGTGAAGAATGGTCTCCGTGGAACTGTGTTCTGCTCACCAAGGACGAGGCATTGGTGTTTTGAATGAAGATTTTTCGACCAACTAGGTTTCCATTCCCAAACTACGATCACGTGAAACCAACGATACGAAATGACCACAGACGTTAGAATTTCCACCCTGCGGTTTGACAGGTTATATCTATTTCCTGCACTTAGTGGGTAATGTGCGATTGGCATTTAAATTTAATTAATTTACTGGGAAATAAACCCTTTTTTGCGGTTGATTTCAAAGGAACAATACACCCACGATAATTCGAAGAAATGTGGCCACATGTTTATAAGGCAACCTGCAGTTTATAACTGTAACACGGTGAGCCGATGGCATTGTTATTTTGAAGCGGCCATTTTTAGTATTTAACCGACCCAGCAGTTACTCTGCTTTACCTCTTGCAATCACGTAATACTGGTTAACCCGGACTTACAACGCTCACAACAATCCAAGAAACTACTATCCTTATTTGAATTCTTTAATAAGATTTCCCGAAGAAACTATTTCATTATATTTTTAGTAGAATAAGTTTTGTGTATTTTTCCCAATTAAGTCATTTTTATTGAAACTTTTATACATATTAATTTCAATAAGTTACCACCGTTATGCACATAATTTTAGTAACTTAATTTGTTATAATTAATTTTAATTACTTAATATTGCCTTAAAGTTAGTTGATGTGGAGTTTCAAATTTTTTCACCTGGGTCCACACTGTCGGTTGCCCCTATTCTCCCCATCTCGCTAATGCAAACTGAGGTTACAATAAGGGCAATCAATCACTGGAAATCCCTCCACAGAAAGCATTCCATTTTTTAATAATTTAAAATTAATAGAGGTTGAGATCCGCAACCTAAACTTAAAAACCTCGTTTTTCTGAATTTTCGAGCTATAATATCCATCTGCACATTGGTAACTATTCTCCAATCAACATCTTATTTCACGAACCTCTGCTCCACTCTTACAAAACTGCACAGCTATATAAAGTAGAAACTCTGACACGAAGCATAGCACATGCTGCTCACAACTGTACTTACATTGGGGAAAATCACATTGTTACTCAGCAAAACAAACTTAAGCACCTTGACTCGAGGGTATCAGTCGTCATATCCGGCCGGGCACAAATGCTAATTAATTGGTTTTGCGCAAACTATAAAAGAATAGAAGTCCACGTTTAAAGGAAAATATATTGTGCAATCCACGGGGTTTACCAAACACAGTTGTACGGATTCAGCGCGAATATGGTCAAATACGCTGCGCAGGAAATAAATTCTAATCAATATTGGAAACACCATTAGGTAGTGCGAAGTCACAAAAGTATGACAAAAATGAGCGGGAACTTTGATAATCAATCCAAGCGCCATGGGAATAATGATAAACAGGTAGGCGGAGGCATAATCCACAAAATAAAAGTTGCTCTTAATAAGATAATAACTCGCATACCAACTCTTATACAAAAAAACGGTCCTAGTGACGAGCCTATCATGGGTTCGAAACTTAGCTCGGTAAAAAAATAATAAGATAATAACTCGTAAGTACACTAAATACCAACTGAGCTCAGTATTATAAGCATGACAACAGTACACAGCATATCGGGAATCGAACGGTTCTGTGTCTGTCGAGTTCTTCATTTAAACGACAAAATCAAGAAATTACTTCTAATTTCACAAGCTCCGAAGGCTGGACATTTGTGGTATCGGGATCTTTCATGAGATTTCGCTGGATCTCGGCGACCGTTTTCCCGCGAGTGTCAGGGACGACTCGAACGATGAAAACAAGCTGATAAAACAAAATTCATTAAAAGCGGGTT
The DNA here is from genome assembly GCA_000149265.1 of Ciona savignyi. NCBI lineage: Eukaryota > Metazoa > Chordata > Ascidiacea > Phlebobranchia > Cionidae > Ciona > Ciona savignyi. The sequence continues at coordinate 471,324 of CH003387.1, forward strand.
GAACACCAGTTTGGTTATTAAACTAACTGAAGCGCAAACTGTTTTTATAAAACACTGCATTTTTAATACAATTACAGCAGTCGCATCTATACAAAATCTATTTCAGTACAAAACTTTCAGATATGGGTCATCAGCGATATTTATACTGAAACACCTTTAGCAATAACATTGTTTACCGTCTCAACCGGTGGGTTTTCCAACCACGAAAATGGCAGCCAACAGTGAACTTACCACGAGAATAGTTAATACCAGGAAAAGGATATAGGTGAAGCCGCCAGTTGCTTTGAGCATGTAGGGCGCCCCGAACGACGCGATAGATCCTTCGATCCAGAACACGATCCCAGCCACCCATAGCGCGGTGGGGCGGACGACTTGAGTCGATAGTTCGGATGAGAGCGAGAATATTGTGAGACTCGGCCCGATAGCTATCCCGCCAAGGTGCAGCACGGTAGACCCGATGCTTAGATATCCCATCCCTGGTACTTGGTTGGCGAAGGTGGCGGTTGCGAGGCCGACCAGCGCAACGATGATCGTACTAAGTCCCAATATCATGATTTTCCGCCCGCCCACGCGCAATAGAATGAACGTCCCACAGATCGAAGCAAGCATTGAAAAGCCGAAGGTGCCTGCAAGTTGTGCAATGTTTTGTTGGATCTTATAACGTAATATAATATTCATGTTTTATCTAAGAAAATGCCACGAACGAATTGTCAGATAACCGTATTCATTACACTGCGTTGTATATGGATGCGATTGTTTTACTGTTTTAGTACAACCTATTTATGCAACGATTGGGGGCGATGTCCGCTCAGTTCCAATGTCTTGACGAATAACGTAACCGATTGTCAGTGGTCGGTTTAAACTGCAAGCTCCCTTGCACATGTTTATAAACAAATCAACCTTTATAACCGAAGTTTCCAAGCCAAAATAACCAAAACAATAAGTCAGCGAAGCGTCGGTTAAAAAAGCAATATTTTCAATCACAAAACTTCAAATAAATATCCTACCAATAGTTGCGTAAGTTGCATACTGCGGTGGTACGCTTGCCTCGATGAAGATATCATCTGTGTATTGACTGATGAGTTGAATTCCGGAGGCTTGCAGTGAACCCATCACAACCGTGCAAACAATCAGCTGCATTCTGTATTTCGGGTTGCGCGCGATTTGCAGAACAGTCGCCTTTTGCACCGCCTTGTCCGCAACTATTTCGTCCTGAAGGTCTTGGAGTTCGGTTTGCAGAACGTCCTTCCCCCCACACCGAAGTTTCGACAGCAATTTCATCGCTTCAGTTTCTCTCTCAGTTTTGTTGTCTTGTCGTAGAATATAGGGCGGCGTCTCAGGCATCCAATAGTAACATGCGACGTAGAATACCGATAGAACACCGGGAGCTACCATGAAGTAAGGCCACAAGTCCGTCCCGCCCATTACATTAACATGTCCGATGGTGTTGCTTAATAACACACCGAATTGCATTAACCACCCAGTAGGGCTTTGCCATAAGAAAAGCGTCTGTCGATTCGCGGTCTCCGCTATATATAAAGGACAACTCGCAAAGGCCAGGCCTCTTGAAATGCCGCTTAGAAATCGCCCGACAATTAGAATCTCGTAGGAGTTAAGCAATATTGGTAACGGTCCCATGCACACAGATGCAATAATCATAAGAACATGAACGGATAACATGTTCTGACGGCGACTGAAAAATTAAAAGACTTGTTTTTATATTAAGCTAAATAAATGTTATAAACCTATAGTTAATTATAAATTACAATAAACCTAGTTAATTATAAATATAAAAAAGTTAAACAAGATTTACTAAATAAAGTCAGCTTTTTAGGCCGGTAAACGTTAGAATAAAAAGAAACATTTTGAAAACAAAACCTTTTTTGACTTAGGTTTTTTTCGTTCAAATATACATCAATATGTTAGAAATACCTTAATACAGTCAGTAGAAATCGTACAGCTATAGACCCAATCACAGTCCCCACAATTAGCATGGCTTGCGCCAAGGTTATGATCATCTGCGAAAATCCATTGGTCGCTGGTGTGTTGTACCTCTCCTAGGAGAGGTTTGGGGTTAAACATAGATATGTGGGCGCTTAATCGGTGACGAATATATGTGACACTGATGATAAAAAGGTGGCGCACATGAACAGGTAGTCCATTTATCACGTTTAATCTCCGATAATATATAATTAACAATTTTATCATGTGTGCAGATTAACAGGTGGTGCGCTGTTCAAGGTTGATATGTAAACAAATATGTAAGATGTGGGCGAATATGCCGCAGATTGGCAACCGATGTGCTTTAACGAAGCGCAGATGCACAGTCCAACCGATTTTGTTGGACCTCAAACTTACCACGTGACTATCGTTGATGAAAATCAAGATGGATGCTTTGGTTGGATTGAGTGCGGCGAGTGCCATCCCGAAACTCACAAAGGTTGTCACCTCGGTCACTACCATCACGAATATACAATACGGGGAGTTGATCTTCGCCATCGAGGTCTTGTGGATCGAGTTCTAAATGCAAAAGCTGGAACGGGGACTGAAGAACAAACGATTGGTGCGAAGTCGTCTTGGTGAAGAAATTTCCACTGCAGTACTGGGTAACCAAGGTATTGAGAGTTAATTATACTATCGACAATGAGAAGACTTTTCACAGTGTGCTTTGTAAATATCTGGCACAAGAAATAAAAGCATTAACCAATTTTTAAAGTTACAATGGTGAAGATAATATTGCGTCCGCATCTGTTTTCGGGTTGACGGGCACAATAGACTCAGGTGATAAAGATGATTTTTTCCCAAATACTATTTAATATATGCAACTGGGTTACGTAGTGCCTTGCTGGGGTGAATAGTAACCTTGGATGCAACGATACATCGATAATCGCGATACTACGAATATATCGCGATTAGAATACCACAGACGCATTATTTTATCAGCAACACTTATCGCAATAAACGGTAGTTTTCCGCCTATCATTTTGTATTATGGGAGGTTATATGTTATAATGATACTCTTCATTTATACACACTTTGATACGTTCATGGTGCCATACAACTAGATTTATACAAACTTAGAATAACTTAAGTTTTATTACGTGATATAAAGTTCAACAATCAACTTATTATTTTTTCTATATTACGCTAACAATCAAACAATCGACTTGTGAATGGTGGTTTGTGTAATTAAGGTTACTAGAACACTTAACGAACACAATATTTACAAACTACGCTTATCGGCGTCTGGCAAACTGTTCGTTTGTTACGCAAATACCTGGCATATTTTGTAAGTAGTTATAAAGCAAGGTTAGGTTTTACACGTCGGTTTATAAGCTTATTGCTGTAAATATAAATTAGGTTAATTTAACTTACAAGCTTTATTTAATGAAACACTATAGATCTGTTTTAAGAAACAAATTTCAATCCGTTAAAGACGTTTAGTTTAGATCGGGAGAATGCTCCATGTTTACTAACGCTAATCGTGACACGTGACACTTGATTATCGTTGCTGCACTAATAGTACCTAACACCATGCCCCTACTCGAGCTATTGGAACCATTACAATATGTCGATAGTCAGATATGACTGTCAATTTAAACAATCCATTACAACTGCGTTGGGGCGACGTAAACTAATTTTACTCCAATATTTAAGGTGCAATATACACCAATCAAAGTTCCTTAGATGTCAATATTTGACTTCTATGCGTTCAAAAACAACTTACACCACGCGACCCAGAAGTACGCTCTATTGCACTTACAAGTGCATTCCTTACTTATTCTAAAATAGCATCATTATAACTACAGTTTATAAATGTGCCAATCAAATATATTATGTGTGGTTTATACAAATATCATGAACACTATGGTCGACTCGGCGTTTTAATGTTTTAAAGTTTAGAATCTGAACTGCGCTTGTGCAATACATCTCAGGGTATAGATTTAAAATCATGATATAACAATACGACTTACTATAATTGTGTTAATGTGACAAGCCTCATTACCTACTGTGTTTATTTCTGTAAACAAAATAGTACATCTGTATTACACACAAAACACTAGACAGAACAATTTACTGTAAATATTACACCGTGACTAATCTGCGCGACATTCGACACTAAATACGATTAAATAACCACGACTTTCAGTTAACTTATGCCCAACTTAGCTAAACCTATATAAATAGTTCGTATAATCCCGGACGGAAGCACAAAAATCTTTATAATAAAGTCGTTAAAAGCTGGTTCGATTACTAAAGTATACATGGTTGATGTACGCAAACGAGGTCAACGAAACTAAAGTAAAAAATAATAAACCAACTTAAACAGCTGTACTCAAATCTAATGCCTAAGCTGACTTTCCCACTGATCCAGCACGTTATTCCATTCTAGCAGTCATGACACAGCAACGTTCTGTACATATATCCGGCAATCGTTGCGTCATCTGTAACCTTTTTCCCCAATCGCCATTCAAAAGAGAAACATCCACTCGCGGTTGTCCACTGACCTTTCGACGTGATCAGCGTCATATTTCAATCGGTATGCGGTATCCACATCGGTGACGTAACAGGTGATGATGAAATACACATTAGTGACATCACATTTATGGAAGGTGACGCAAGACAGATTTAAATGCTTCGTTTTATTATTGAAACCAGCCTCGCAGTTATTGAGTGACAGTCTACAAATATTTGCCGTATCCGCATAAGGATGTCAATCTGATAATCCACGCTTAAAGTCTAAGGATTTGTGTTTTAAGTGTTAGATCGCGCTTATCTGACCAAGCGCTAATTATGTTGTTAAAAAGCACTGCGAAAAACAGCGGTAATAAACCTGGAACACAATGTTAACAAACAAACACATATACGGTGGTTCCCCTATGTAACTACGCAAAAGATTTAGTCACACGTCACTACTAAGACGACACATACGCCCGCATATTAATTTAATAGTATTTTCCCAGCCAAATAAACATTGCATAAAATTCAGAATAAGTGAAGTAAATTCGTAAAGCACGTCATTTCCTTTACACCATAGTTTAATAAACCTCATATTTGATTACTTTCCACCACCGACCATCACGATTAATTGACACGAAGACGACGTACGTAAGTATTTTATTCTTAATGCGAGAGCTCTTGTTCTGATTTATTATTTCGTGTTTTATGTAATGTCCTTTGTCTCCCCATATAATATTTTATACTTTGCTCTCTTAATTTTCTTACACGTGTAGGGCTTAGATTTAAGTTTATTCATTTGTATTAATTTTGACCTTGGGAATCGGTCCTATATGTCTTCTATTGAGAGTAGATATCTGTACCGTTGTTGATGCAATCTGTAGTTAACAAATTGCTCTTACAAATCACCAAATATTAGGAGTTGAATTTACATTATTCATAAGTGCGAAGGAAACCGCACTTTATATCAGGTATACTAAACAAGATATACTTGCTAAACTAAGCATTAAACAGTCGATATAAAGAACCATACTACTCTTCTGGCTCACAACTCAATTAGGGCAGCCAATAATATCTTCACTTGTAGTCAGCAGTGTAAATCCACACACCATGCTGCCAATCTGACTCACGTGTAATGCTGGTAGAGAAACAACCAAACAAAACGAGAGAGGATGAATGAACGTCTCGCGCTGTAATTGAGAGAGGGAGAGAGAAAAAGAGAGAAAGACAATGAGAGAAGAAAAAGAGAGAGAAAGACAGAGATTGATAGAGATAGAGACATAGTACAGTGGAACCCCGCTTACCTGACCACCTATGGGACCTTGATCAAGCGGTCGCGTTAGCGGGGTGGTCGTGTTAGTGAATTTTGATTTGCAGCAAGTTGTCGTCATATGTAGCTTAAACGTCTGCATTTTTACTAAATTTTGACCAAATGCCATTATTTTTATCAGATACTGCAGAATGAAATTAATACTAAAGTTTATCTTGCAGAATTCAGTTCTGTTTGCCACATTTTTTTGTGTGTGCGCTCATTTATTCTTATTGTTTTGATCATAAAAGAAATTTAACCTTGTTATTTTGGTGACAAAGGCAAATTATTTAGCACATGTGGTCACTTAAGCGGAGTCAAATTTGAAGTTTTGGACCAAAATATGCCGGTCCTGGTCTGGAAACCGGGGTGGTCGCGTTATTGAAACAGAATGCAATGCATTACCATAGTAAATTATTTGGGACCGCACTAAAGTGGTCCTGATAGTGAGGTGGTCTCCAAGCGGGGTTCCACTGTACGATGTATGCACAGCTTTGACTGTTTCCTCTGGCCTGTCAATCGTCTATAATTACCGCACGGATACTTCCCATCTAATCTTCCTACCATATATCATAAGATGCAACGCCATATTTCATCTTTCAAACCATGTCAGAAACGCGTTCTGGAATGCGGACCGCGTAGCTGCCTGCTTTGAGGCGTATCTCCGGGTACGTCGAACCAATCAGTTAACCTGTATCTCTTTCACTGTATCAGTTATAAACTGCAATAAAGGAACCTTTGGAGACGGAGTCAGTCCAAATTGTCGTAATTATTTCGGAGTCTTTATAGCTGGGAAACTATAGGCCAAATTTAGTACAATATATAGGCACGATAAGAAAAAGGGTTCAGTTTAACTAATTTAATTATCCGGTTCCGGCGATGTCCACTCAGAGCCGTGTCCAAGCACACAGTGCACAACTATCGAGCCCGCGGTTGGTTTCGATCATCAAATTTTGACAGTCTATTCCAAAATGCTATTTCCACAATTAAAAAATCGGGAACAAAAGTGAGAACCATCACGATATTCTGATTCTTGATAAAAGCTTAGCGCCGATGTTCTCAAACTCGGAAATGACATCTTCATAATTCAAGTTGTCTCAGCCGAATGTGCTTGCTGGAAAGATTGCCTATATGCTGTTTCATGCGCAGACGTAATTAATTCCCTCGGCTCATACCACGTCTAATTAGTTAAATAACCATCCTTTCCTGTCAAATTTGTGTATTTCTGCAAAGAAGATTTCACCAGACGTTAGAGTTTCACTCCCCGAACTTTGCGCGGTTCAAATATGACTCATATCTATAGCAAAAGAAGCTTTTTAATAAGAGAAAGAGCAAAGGATTTATTAAGCAAAATTTCTTTTCAAGATATTTCCTTTGAATCTTTTTGCCGCCCTTGCGTTCAGAGTAAGACAAAATAATATTTTTAAAAGGGTACAACACACTGTCTAAATTTCTATCCGTTGACAATAGTTAATCAACTACATGTCAAATACCAGAGGTGAGACGGGGTCCGATGGATTAGTATAACTACTGCTGCTGTAAACTTTACACAACTTACGTAGCCCAAGTTATGTTTATCCACAAGTTTAGCACTGGTAAGTATATACTACTTCACGCGACACACACAAACTAAATTGGCTGAATAACAGAACAAACGACAAGCTAGTATTATATTGCAATGCACAATTATTCGTTAATAATGTCCTTGGTTGCTGACTTAAGTTTCTCACAGATTGACTTGAGTATCTTAATAAATTTATAATCCGATATCAGAAACAATTCACGCCATCATTTCCTGTCTTCCAACAAAACTTAACTTTGATTCTGCAGCTGATTTCCCGTGAACTGGCATGTCTTCTATTGTCTTACTGTTCAGTAGACAATCCTGGTATATGCCACAACTACAACGTGAAGTACAAAGCGCTATACGATCACTTCCTAGTAACAACACCAATGTCTAATGACAGTTTCCTTCTTTCTCCTCATATTAAACACAACATTTTATACAATGCGCCGTGCCTTTCACGCTGCAAATTGAGGGCAATCAAGTAATCAACAAAAGCATTGCATGACACATTATAATATCATATAATAGTTTGAAACTGCATCCCGTAGCTGCCCATCTATCCTTCAATACTACATTGTGGGGGCATATGTGTTGTGATGAATGCGATCAGCAACGCGCGTAACCCAAGTTCTGGATCTGCTTGGCATATATGACGTGACGGCGGCAGAAAAAAAGATTCGGATGAGATTTGAACGATAATTTTCCTGCCAGTTGAGCAGTCGTTACTATAACCACCATGTCTACAAGCCTGAGCTCATCTCAACCAAACGCCACCGCCAACCATGCAAGCGGTTTGCCAATTGTGGATCTTTCAGCCACATCAACATTCGACTTCCAGCTTCCACATTGGGTGGAAGGTGTCACATTATCTCTGTTGGCAAAGCGATTAACATGTGGTCAAGGGTTCGAACCTTCAGCTTTCTACGGTCACACTATATCACCTTATGACACTTGGCTACGTCACTTCCTTCATCTCTACGCTTAAAACGACTAAGTTCTTGCTGTCGCTTATTATACAATTGGGCCATATATATTTATTAAATTGATCAACAAGTCATTTTGTTTTTTTGCCACTCTGTAGGAATCCCCCAAAGCTACAATAACATGTTTAATAGATCTAGTTTGAGTTGTTTCTACGGAAATGCCAATCAGCTATCGGAGCTCAAAGTATTTGTTTGATGGATTGCGTGTTTCAACCCACAGCGACAAAACATAAATTCCCTGTCCTTATATCTATGTATAATGGATATAGATCTAGACCAGATTAATTAGCATTAAATGAACGTTTTATCCGGGTAACTTATGCCTATATAAGAAGATTAGAAAACCATTTAAGCACATCTTGCTTATCTAAGTTTCATCCTCATGATTGGACTCCTTACCACAAATACACGTCGTTCTATTATCTGGTTGCAGATTTAAAGACGAGAAAATACTATTTGTTTGACGTAGAGGGTTTAAATATAAAATCGTATACGAATCTTCTGATCAACATATTATTTACATATTCTGATCGGGTGCCTCTAAATACTACAGGATCGCTTGGACCGCTTAGATTGCTATGGAAAGTAATTCTAACCCTGTCCCAAACACTAATCTCAACCCCAGAACTAACTTTAACCCCAACCCTAACATTAATATCATGGCTTTTGTAATTACGAAGTATAGTAAGCGATCCAAGCGATTTAAGCGCTCCAAGCGGTCCTGTAGTATTTAGAGGTACCGTTCTTGTTGGCTATACTGGTAAGTTTGCTCACGATTGGTTAACAAAACAGGGTTAAATCACAGGCGCTAGATAATCTCAAGGTTATTCGATATAACCCCATCTCCCTCAAGGTGACAGCCATGATTTGTCACACCCTGCACTCCATCACGTAATCACGTAATATTTTATTCAAAACCGCCGCGAAAAGAAATTCACAATGTCAACATGAAACCTGTGGAGCAAAAATAGCCAATCGGACAGGAGAATTCCAAAAAAACGTCCCCTTTAGATGTTTCTTAGGAAAAAAATAATATTTTGTACAAAATTACGTTTTGGTTTGATTTATCAAAAAATGAAACCAAAACGTTTACGAAAAACTTACTTTAAAATAGTAAATATCGCATAAACAGTTAAGTGCGATAATTTAAACAACAACATAGATTTGTAAATCGCAGAATGAAATTCAAAATGCGCTCAACGCGTTTCGTCCCCGGATTTCCCCTGGACCGGGAAGACGCTGAGATCCGGTCAACTTCTTCCGCAGTTGCTCCGACATCCCAGGCAACTTGCTGAAGTAGATTCGCGCCATCGTGTGTTTGTTCTGCACCTTCAGTATGAACACTTGCCCGTATGCCTGAATACATGGGGTGGTTGGCATCGATTGTGGCAGAATCGTTGTCGCGATCGATGCAAAACGCTCTTAGTTATTCGTCAATTATTGGATCCGGCTGAACCCAGCGGATTAATGGGTTCTAACAAATTAAAGGAACGTGTAAATCATACACAACACACTGCAATAGCTCCAGTAACCCGACGATGGGCGCGAGGTGATCTGACGATTGCCCGTGTGATAGCTTCCATGTGTTTTTCCTCAGGGATAAACGCGGTTTTGGTTCACTGGCACACCGCTCAATTTTGCGAAATTATAAAAAAACGTTATTTAAGGTTTTTTGATGTAAAAGCAGGTTTGTTTAAACCTTGAACCGACTAACCACAATGTACCAAGAAACCCAAGAACAATTTGTAATTTGCGTTCAAGAAACTTTGAGCTTAATCCTTAATCCGCCGGTGCCAACGGATGGATCGTTCAATCCAATCACCTCGTTCAAGTGATCGAGTCTGGAATGCGCTGATGCCTCGTCCTTGGTGAGCAGAACACAGTTCCACGGAGACCATTCCTCGCTTCGATCCCATCTCACCAACACAAGGTCGTAGAGGTCGTCCCATGAACTGAGGATGCTCTGACTTCCCCAGATGTTCTCCACCAAGTATTGAAGATCTTTCTCCTGAGATCAAATAAACAAACATGTTTGTATTGAACGTTTAGCGGGACAGATTTGTGGACATTTAAACACAAACACTGACGAGCAACGTGGTTACGGGTTAAAAACTTGTCTGATAAAATAACCAAACACAGTGAAGGGTTGAGCCATGCGGTGTCTAACTCGTGGAGCCAGGATTCCTAGTTCCCGCAAAAGTAAAGATATACAGACGGGAATAGTGGAAGTGAATGTTGTGCTACCGTGGTGTGGACTGCTTATCTATTGATGGGAAAAGTGATCTAACGGATTGTACTACAGCCATACTCTTATACACAACACACTACGAAAGCTTCGTTAACCCGACGATGAGAGGTAAACTGATGAATACTCACAAATTCCAAAATAAGCACAAAAGATGACGTGTTTTAAGGAACATGAGCCTTATAGCGTTGACTAGGAGCATTGGTTTAAAAAATATTTGATGGAAAATCACCGATCACTTGCAAAGAGAGGAACAATTATATACCGCTTGTCCGAGTGACGTTTGTTAAATATCGACTTTTCATGCACATATTGCGATTCTAACGGATTTACGGAATGATAGAAAACGTTTTCACCTATTCGAAGAAAGAAAATAATATTTATGGACCAATTTGCCGCCTTCGGTGAAATAAAACACCTTCCCGCTTGGTTAACGTTTATTTCCTTTGATAACCGAAATAGTAAAACTTAACAGTGAATATAATTTTACCACCGACATTTTTTATTTCCGCTTTATATCCAATTCCACGATTCGAAATATTAAACTAAAACTTCCCATGCTTTTTGCAAGAACTACTCAATAAAGGAAACGTTTTGATGGAACCAGGTAGGACCGGGTATGGTAACAAATACTCTTTTAATTGTTTGTTTATCATCTGTTTTTCGCGGGGAGCAATTTGCTTTTATTAAACCCCCCACACCACGTCACGTGCCACACCGTCCATTGTTCTTGACATAGGATTATTACGTCACAAACAAAAAATGCAAATAAACCACGGAATAATCTCCAGAGTTTAGTGCGATCAACATTCCAGATAAACGACAAACACGTTTATCACTTTCAAGGAGCGGCGGAAAATTACCATCACTATTCATTACGCGGCAAAATAAGAGGAATCGTTACCACAAATATCCTGTCAATGCCGCAACAGCTTTAATATTCTGACTCCAAGCACGATGTAGGCAATAAATAGCATCAGCAACCTGACTATAATCACGTACTACCTTACGGCAACAGAATAAACAATATGAGTTTAACACTAAACAAGGACCTATATGAGGTAACAATGCCCATTTTATAAATATATGGAATAATGACCCATATGAGGTAAACAATGACCTGTATGAGATAAGCAATCTGACTGTTGTCCGCATATCCTTCCTCACTACGTCGTAGATTCCTCAGCATGATCCTGTAGTGAGAATAATCTTGTCGTGTCCTCGCAGCATTGTCCAGCTCTTGTACTCTGTAGGAGTGTGATGTTTAAATCCTTGTGATCTCGGTACTTACGTACACGAGGCTTAAGGCTTTGTAGTTTGGCTCGTTTGTAGACATTTGGATGATTTTGCAGATTTTAAGGAATCGGAAACAAATTTTATTTCTAGCGAGATAAGTTTCGAACCCATGATATGCGCGTCACCAAGACAATTTTCATGTCCAATTCTTGATATAAATCGCCGCGTTGACCACTCGGCCACACAACCGTTCCTCGATTAACTATTGTTTTGTAAAAATAAAGCTGTTAGAAACGATTACGCACACTGAACGTGGAAAAGCGACAACTACTTTCTCCAAACATACGGCTGATTTAAAATCAAGCAAATTCCACTAAGTGCCTTGACTACTGAAACAACCGATCACGTTTCGCCTGTTGGTTGGACTCTTTATCTTATTAGATGACGTCACACACGACTAAAGGTGATGTTACAAACAAATAAAATGACGTCACCACAGATGACGATTTCCACAACTTACTTCCTACATTTCCCGACCGATCTTGAGTTTGCTTGGATCTTAAACTCGGTTGACGGGAGGTATTGATTGGCACTCGGGCAGAAATAAATGTCTTTCCTGAGACTACTGGGGTCTTGTGGGACCTGAATGGATATTGTTCGCTCATTATAGATCGGTGGTAATACGTGGCATCTACAGTTGGAAGGTGGGGGGATCTAAACCAGTCGATTGCTCATTTTGTTCTTATACAAAGTTCTTGACGGGTTTAGCTTTATTCACTCTTTAAATACAACACACAGTAAATCTAACCACCTTGAATATGTGCTATTACAACTAATACATGTTTTAACACTCTTGTTTATCTTACAATATGTTAAAAAGTTAGATAATTCTTAAAGTTTGGTCGTTTTAAGCTGGTAATAAGTGGGCAGTCTTTGATATTTAATGATCATTTAGCCAGATGTCTCTTGGTAGATCTCGGAGAAAATTTTCAATATTAACTTGGTTATTACATGAAACGACTCATTTGACTTACAGCATAAAACGATCTGCAGGCATTTGTGGAAATGACTTAAACAACACAAACCTTAAGCAATCTGGCGGCTTCTGGGTTAAACATGGGGTTCTTGCAGTATTGAAGGAACAAGGTTGATATTCGTTTGCGCAAACCCTCCAAATTAGCCTCCGCCACCCCCCGCATAAGAAGGTCCGCCTCGCGGTCGATCAACTCGATTATTTCCCTCGTCAGTTTGCAGTCGTGTTCCTGCAGTAACGGGGTGGAACAATGTGAATGATTGAAATGTGGCGCAAATAGATAGGTAATGTGCTTATCAAGATTGATTTCTGTACAAATATATATTTTTTAAGGTTGAGATGAGTGTTGGGGGAATGATTGGAATTCGTTTTCATAGTCTATGCTGCCAGTTTCTCACCTTCCCTTTCTCGATTTCCTTTCTTTTATTGTTGACAGTATCGAGCTGATATATTTGTGTACAACGATATACGATTGGTACACAATTCAAGATAAACGCCCCCCCAACCCACAACCCCACAAACAACCCTCAATACCTTAACCGTGTGCTTTAAAGTGAGCAGAACATCCAATCGTTCATCCTGGGTCAAGTACTTCATGTTGATACTGTTGTAGATATCTCTCATTTCCTTGGCTCGTATGGTGAACTGCGTGTCCATCTCTGTGTACCGCCCATCGTAAGCCTTCCATCGCTTCGGTGCAGCTGCCTGGGGGAATATATGATAGGATGGGATATTCATGTTCAAACCAAGGGGATTAACACAAGGGCAATCATCATATTACCTCGCGCCCACCGTCGGGTTACCGGAGCTAATGCAGTGTGTTATGTATGATTTACATATGTTTCTTCAATTTATTAGAACCTATAAATCCTCTGGGTTCAGGCAATGTCCGTAAAGTGCCTTGCCCAAGGACACAACCGACTAGCTAACGACCAGTTTCGCACCTGCAACCTTTCAGGTGAAAGTCAACGCACTTAACCACAAGACTAAGCTGTCGGACGTATCAAGGTAGAAGTAGAAGTGGATGACAACATGGTTGCTATGGCAGCCCAGTTTCCCACCCCGCTGGATATAAACCGCTCCAAAATGCACACATTGTCTGTACGGTTGGGTGGCCAGAGGTAATTACAACCAAAACACCATTTAATTCTATACAACATACTGTGAAAGGAACGCGGCACGAACCCACGATGGCCTCCTCACTAGGACCGTGTATGTACAAAGGTCAGTATATGTATTGATTGCAGTAACTTTTCGGTCATACCATTGTTGTTTTGCCACTTCTTTCTTTTAAAACTTAACGTACAAACAATATAAATCTCACTTTGTCCAGGAAATTCTGGATTCTTTTTTCCTTGTTATTTTTGGCAGCTGATAGCTCATGTCGCCCAATGGAAGCAATCAGCTGGGTTTCTTGCTCCAACAACGCACACAACGCTGCTTTGCGCTCAGGACCTTCCAACTCCACGTCAATGTGGCCCAGTTCCTCTAGACGCCATTCTGAACAATTTATTGGAGGTTTGTTCGATTGCTATATAACTGTGTGTAAATATGATTTCCAATGTAGAACGCAACACTTAATCATAGTTTTTTTCTAAAAATTGTTGCTTCAAAACGCTTAAAACCACCAACGTCTGACTTAGCCTGGTGTTGCGTCGCCGTTTGAAACTGGCTCCCAGGTAGTGGTGGTGTTTCTGGTAAGGCACCTTAGCATACATTGCCTGGACCCAGCGGAATTATGGATTATACCAAAGTAAAAGAACGTCAACATTATATACAACACACTGCAATAGCTCCAGTAACCCGACGATGGGCGTGAAGTTGTCTGACGATTACCAGTGTGTTAATGCCTGTTGCATTTTACAATTTATGGAGGGGATAAACATGAATATCCCATTCCATCGAAACTAAATAAATGACTTTAAATCCCTTAATTTAACCGCAACACATAACCTACTCTCCAGTGCCGCATAAAGAAGATCAAAATCTTCTTTTGTTTTCGGCTGCATTCTTCTCTCAAACTCTTTCTTGATTCTCTCCTCTTTTTCTTGCCTTTTTCTTATTTCTTCCGCTTTCTCCCATTCAATCCTACGCTCGCGGTCAAGTTTCAACTCGCTGACCAGGCTACGAGCTTGCCAGCGACGAAAGTACGACTGAAGGATTATTACCTGGCAAATATCTTTGTTGGGAAAGGTGCTGAATGGTCTATCACAGTACGTTGACCCAGGGGTGGGATAAAATGGTCAGAACCGCAGAAAGCATGGATGTTTATTCGTAACTTTAGGTCGGAAGAACCCACAAATGAAAGATTATTTTAGTAGGGGACTTGTTATATTCTCGAGCAAAATGGTGGCAAGGCACTTAACGGATTTGTTTTTTGGATTTGCATTTAATTTTAAATGCAATAAAATTGTTACTAAATATAAAAGGGTTGTTAATCAAATATAGGAATTACGCAATTAATTGGTTTCACTGGTTTTCTATCCCACTAGGACCAACGTTGGTCTGATGATGTCATTTATACACTAAGATTTCTTCTTTACCGGACAAATGTTTGGCTAAAAATGCAAGTCCCAATTAAATTCAAAAAATAATGGAAACGGTTGTTAATCCTACATAAACCTTGCTTGGGAGAAATCTTAAACCCAATCTGACCCGTGGAATCTCAGTTAGTCTTGTCAGAATAGTTTAATGTCTAACACCAAGGGACAAAGTACGATCCATTTTGGTTAAAAACTTAAAATTTATGGCTATTGAATGTTAAAGAAACCCCACAAACGCAAGATTATTTCCATTAAGGGGTTAATCTGTAGTTGTTTTTTAACTAATTGGGCAAGGCACTTAACGGATTTTTTTTAGATTTGCATTTAATTTAAATGCAATATAAATATAATATATAGTATTTATTGTGATGTTTCAGCGCCGTAAGGCACTATGGCTGAAACGCATTAGGTAAATGGGAAAGCACAATGGACGTTATCACACGGGTAATGATCAGATTACTACGAGCTATTGCATTGCTTTGTGTATGAATAAGAAATTTAATTTTGTAGAACCAATACAACTAGTTTCAAGCAATTTCTGTTACGTGCTTTTCCCAAGGACACAAGCAAGTAGCTAGCGGCCAGTTTGGAATCTACAATCCTTCGACTAAAAGAGGAAACACTAACTCACCAAGCTTATCGACACAAGTAATGATTGATAATGCAATTCAAAATTATGTTCATACTTGATAATTGAAACGATAAAATGTTAATAAACTATTCTGGAAGTTTCATATGTTTGTGTTGATGTATATTGAATGGGTAAATTCAGATACAGTTTAATTATTTCTTACTTAGTTATAAAGAAACAGCAATTGAAAATAAGTTGAGCAGATAGACAGGTGACTTACAGCTTTTACTCGTCTTTCGAAGTAGTCTTTGAAAGGTGTGTACTTGCCAGGAGTCATTAACTTGTCTTCCATTGTTGAGATGAAACATCCAATCTTAGTCATTTGCGTCGATGTTGTGTTGGTTGTTTGACTGGTCCGATTGCGTTCGAACACCGTCTGCGAGGTTAATTATTATTCAGTCGATCAAATCACATGCTATTTAACAGCTGTGGCAACCACAGGGATAAAATATTTATCCTGTATATTAGATGCCTACTGAAATGAAAAAAACATGAAGCCTCATGAAAGGTTATGGCAACTAAAAACGAATTATCTGCAAACTTTAGTAAAATTAAAGGAGTCATTGCACTGTAACGAACAATTTTGTTAAAATGATTGGCTAAATAGAAATTGTTGAGATATGTAATGTGCTCATTGGTGTGGGTGGAAGAACAAAGAACGACCATAAACAATTCATCTTTGTGACCATCAAGGCCACCAGAGCTTTTAAAATGATCTCACCCAAAAAACTGATATTTCAGAAATTATTAGATTAAAGTGCTGTATTTTATTGCTAACTTTATAATAATGATTACAAACCAGTGATCAGTGTAGAAATATTAGATTGAGGAACAATATTGAAGAACTGACTATCCAGGGTCATATGATCTATTTGGGAGAGATTTCATATACTTTCACTAATTATGATGTCACAATAATTGTTCTATATTTACGATATCTGTAAATACTGGTAACCTTACAAAAAGTTTTAGTCTCTTTAGAGAAATGATTTCTCAAGCCTTTAGGGAAATGATTCTGTAATATAGGTGATGGCTAGTTAGTTTTTCTTAACCGAGCCTAGTTTCGAACCCATGATGGACAATCGTCACAACGACCGTTTTTGTATTGTAGTCGGTATATGTGTCGGTGTACCTTGGAACTTAAATCACTCTTGTGGTTAAACTGAGGACAGATGT
Organism: Ciona savignyi; assembly: GCA_000149265.1. Classification (NCBI taxonomy): domain Eukaryota; kingdom Metazoa; phylum Chordata; class Ascidiacea; order Phlebobranchia; family Cionidae; genus Ciona; species Ciona savignyi. The sequence continues at coordinate 488,505 of CH003387.1, forward strand.
GGCACTAATAACTACACTGTGTAGGGCGTAACGAACAGGTATGAGTCTGTTTGAAAATTATTGACACATAATAAACCAAAAAATGCACAAATGATGAGAAAAAAAAAACACGATTCAGTTTTAATCTCAATGCGTAATTAAAATCATATTTTAGTCCAACCGGTTAGTCTGGCAGTTAAGTGCGTCCCCTTTCAATCGAAAGGTTGCAGGAGTGAAACTGTTCGCTAGCTAGTCGGTTGTGTCCTTGGGCTGAACCCAGCGAATTAATGGGTTCTACCAAATTGAAGGAACGTGTCTATTATACACAACACACTGCAATAGCTCCGGTAACCCGACGATGGGCGCGAGGTGATCTGACGATTGCCCGTGTGTTAACCCCCTTTGTTTCCCATTCACGGGGATAAACATGAATATCCTTCCACCCACCTGGCAATCTCGAGTGAACCTCTCCACACCGCTCGGTGTTGGTTGCTTGCCGAGGGTTTGTGAGTTGGCATGGTGATACTCGGCCCCACTTATCTTGTGCCGGAAACCCCCCAAAAATGGTTTCCGCTTCACCGAGCGCTCAATCTCTACGACAACGTCATCGTATTCATTGTTCTCTGCGCGGAGTATATTGTTGAAATTTAATTAATGATTAGTGGAATGTCCGACCCAATGGTGGATTAGTGCTTTAGCCAAAGGGTTGTTGGTTCGAACTTGTTGATGACTTGTCAGTGGTGTCATTATGCAAGTTTTTTTTTGGTGGTTTTTAAACGAGGTAAGTTTTCGAAACCCTGATGGGCTCATCACAAAATACATTTTTATTTTCAACTTGGTATATGTATCGGTTGGTTTAACTATTCCGTAACACAACCTTACAGTTTTTGTGCAAGGTATTTGACATCGCCTGAACTAAGTGAATTAATAGGTTCTACAAAAATTAAAAGAATGTCTTAATCAAACACAACACACTCCGGGGCACAGTATATTCTGATCGATTACTCGTGTTTTTACATCAAGGACTAAACACAGATATCTTAACCTCATTGATGGGAAAACTTACTTAGTCAGAATAACATGCAAAGCAGTTTTACAATTATCCGAGCAACAATGACTAATTAAGATTTTTGTTCTCATCAAGTAACTGGCGTCTTTAAAACATTGTCGGAAAGTTTGGGAAAGTTGTCTTCGGATTGTTGAGGTTACAAAATATATTGAAGTATGAAGTGCTTATACATGACTTTTTTCAGTATTTTAAGTAAAATAGGTCAATTTGTAGCAGTGAGTTCAACCCTTAATTTGGCTTCACCACCGCAATTTGTTTTATTGTTTTGAAGAAACTAAGGATTTTCGAAAATAATATATTTTATTTGATTTGTGATCTTAACTGATATTTCTGTATTTGTTACGGTCAGCCATAATTTAAAGTAGATTTTCTAAGGTTGCACCTTTGATTAGTCGTACTGTTATCACATCAGATGACCCAAGTGGCTCTCTAGCGCCGGTGGTTTTCAGTGGCGAGGTGACGGGGTCGGTTGACGCAACTTCCAACTGGATGGATCCTGTTGGGGGAACTCCCAAGTCCTTCAATGTGGTTTCTGGGTCCACCGACTTGCCTTCGAAGATTGGGTAAAAAATGCAGGTTTTACTGTTTGTATTTGCCAAACAAAATAATTCCCTTAATATATCAGTTTATGTGTATGTTTTACTGGAGCACATTTACTGGAGAAAGTTTTCCAAAACTTAATAACAGCAATTGCAAAAAAATCTTAAAAATGGATGAAATGACAGCTGACCAGCGCGCAAAGGTCGTTTCAATTCCAAGATTGCAAATTATAATGAAATCGAGAAATATCCAAGCAGACTGTGCAATCTGCTGCCACTTTGTTTTGTTTCAAAATTTGCTTTACAACTTTGCATGGATTTGATTGAAACTTACTATCCTTAATACAGAATCTTAATGTGTTTAAATATGGCTAGTGGTAGTTCAAATATATATGTTCAATTATTCTAGTGGTAAATATGATTTTAATTTTAGTGCTAAAACACAGCTTTAACAATAATGATTGAAATAAATATTTTATAAATTCTCACCTTCGTATGAGAAGTTGAGCAAAGAGGCTGGAACTTTCACGTCGGCTGATAGTTGTTCGCTCAACTGGTGGATCGATACATTGAGGGGGGACGCTGTCGTTATCGTCTGTTTGCTTGGAACCAGCAGGAACTTCACTGAGGGTGAAAGATGAATTATTACCAAGTTTAACATGTGGTGTAATATAGTGGGTCGTTTTGACATGATCATTGATTAAATCAAATCCCAATCTAACAGCCATCTCGAAACTTTTACACAGTGCCGACAAATTGATGTTATGATCTGCAGTTCTTGGAGGCTGCCATATCAGATTGCTATGTTGGTTTAATCAGGTGGATTGTTTGATTAAAGTTATTTATTCTATCTGGTTTATAATCCCAACCATTCGGTCGAACGATGCAATTCCACCACCCACATCTGCACTAGCGGCTAAGGTTGTATTCTTGTATTGGAGTCATATTAACCTTGGTAGTGAATCATAGTGAAAGAAATTAAAGCGAAATAAGCCGGGTTATATAGCACGAAATTTAGGCAAAGAATGTTACATACCAAAGTGAATGATTATTACACACATGCGGGCATGATTATTGGTTACAGGGCACAAAATAACTGTCTGGAAACCTGCACATATTACTACAGGGATTGAAATTAACGCATTTCCAAAACAAGTTGTCCGTTCCACAATCGAGATTCGATTTCGATTCGAATAGAAAATGATTTAGGATTTTTTAAATCAAGAAATTTAAAATCAAGTACTTAATGTACACTTTTAAACAGTGAATTTTTAACAGTAATAATGATTTTACCCAAAAATTACAATTATTTTTATCAAATATACTTGCAATTGCATTTTTTAAATAAATTGGCAAAAAACTGTTTTTTCTAGATTAATCTAGATTTACAATTATTATAATTGTAGAATTCAAACTTGTGTATAATAGCAAACCAACCAGTGACCGTAGGCTCCTTCTCCCCACCAGCTTCCAGCGTCGCAACCTTTGATTCTTCGATTGATTCTGACCCGGGTTGGTTGGTTTCAGGGAACTCTGATCGTTCGGTCGCCGTGTCCTCCGTCACGCTTGGTTCGTTTTCACCCACATTTTGCATCGGGACTTCTTCTGCTGAACAAGAATGAAATAAAACTTTCTCTCATTCTATGAGTAATTCTCATTTCATTTCCAAGGTTTAGAAACTCCAGGCATCTACAACACAGATATAATATTCATCTTATCCCCGTGAATAAGAAAACAAATGGGTGTTAACACACAAGTAATCGTCAGATTACTTCATGCCCACTGTTTGGTTACTAGAGCCATTGCATTGTGTTGAATGTGAATGAGAACTTTTTACAATTGTTTCAGATCACTTGGTAAAAGCAACATCCGCTACTGACAAGTAGTCAACCAACTAGCTTGCAAATGGCTTTGACTCAACCACCTTTAAACTGATGGGTCGCAATGTTACTAATAGAGCTAATATGTGCGGAAATTAAATTAGACATATATGGTGTGACTGGTTTTCTACATACTAGTGTTTTCCAATAATAAAGGAAATCAAATCATCCAGTAAAAAAGAAATTAGAAGTTGACAAATTAAAAAAAATATTGGCAGATAGACACAGATAATCAGCCTTACATTTATTATCACACAGAATGGCAATTAAAAAGCAAATAGATTACAAATTAAATCAAGATTGCAAACCATTTGTTGGGGCAGTTTCTTTCTGCAGGAGCTTCATTGCTGGTTTCTATGGTTTCTATGGTGTCTCCTGCTGTTGGGACTGCAAATATTTAATTATTTGTGTTAGAAGGAAAACCCTCATAAACTCTCGATGCACTTGGGATGGGTCAGTGATTGATATGTCCGACCAATACTGAGTGTTTGATCTCCCAGCAGAATTCAAACTAGTCGCTAGCTATTCGGTTGTACGTTTGGTACTACGCGGATATATACCTGACTCCTGTAAATTGTTTGTTCTACCAAATTAAAGAAATATCTCAATCATACACAACACACTGTAATAGCTTAGATAACCTGAGTAGTCGCGAGGTGATCTGACTATTGCCCGCCAGAGTGTTAATGATTCTTACGTTTTTTCATTTACTAGGATAAAAAATGGCAACGCTAAAAGGAGGGAAAGCAGGAAGGAAGGAAACTGCTTACCAAAACTATGGAAATTAATTTTACCCTTTCCCTAAACACTAATCTCAACTCCAGAACTAACCATAACTCCGACCCAATGTTTAAAACTAACCATAATGCCTTAATATTATCCGGCCCGTTGGCTAACGGTTAAAGTGCGTCGCCTTTCAATCAAAAGGTTGCAGGTGCGAAACTGGTCGCTAGCTAGTCGGTTGGGCGCGAGGTGATCTGACGATTGCACGTGTGTTAACCCCCTTGGTTTTCCCATTCACGGGGATAAAGATGAATATCCTATCCTATTCATTTAAGAGCGCAGATTCCCGCCTTCCCTCCTTTTAGTTTTTCCCGAGCAAGCACCACTTAGCAAAACTAGCCAAAACTTACTTTGTGTGATATTATTATTGTCTGGTTCTACGTCCTTGGGCTGTTCGTCAGCCATTTTAAGTGCATAAGCCAAACGTCTTTACCTTATTTTTAGGTCACAATAAGGCCTAAGCCTAACCTATAAATGTACGATAATATGTAACATTTGGCCTCGTATTTGTTGTAGATATTAATTTCTAATAACAATCAAACAGCACAATCGTAATCTTAGAACATTTTTAAAAACAGTTATAACAATTTGTTTCTCACTTTTGTTTGAGCTGATTATCAATATTTCATGGGAAGTGTCTAGCGTGACGGTTGCCAAGAGATACGCATAAACACAGTATTATAATATGACTATCATAGATGTCTATTTAAAACAGTTTGGTATAGTGGCAATTTTTTTAAAAAATAAGTTAAAAACTAGATTTAACTTCTTTTTTTTGCCAATTACGTTGTATTAATTATGCTCCGTTATATAAAATATACATATTCTACTGCGTATGGAAATAAGTCAGGACCGTAGTAGGAATGCTGTTGTTCCTGTTAAAACCGCTATCGATGGCTACTGTAGCCTGGGTATAAATATATCGGTTTTATATATATGTTTTAATAACCCCTTATAAATGATTAACAAAATATATATTCTTATAGAAACAGAAAATTCTGTGATAAATATATGATTTTACTGAGTCTTTTTTTCTACGTTACGCTGGTTACAAGTACGTCCGGCCGGTTAGTTTGGCGGTTAAGTGCGTCGCTTTCAATCGAACCCAGTAGATTAGTGGATTCTAAATTGAAGGAATGTCTAAATTATACAACACAGCGCAATAGCTCCGGTAACCCGACGGTGGGCGCGAGGTGATCTGACGATTGCCCGCGTGATAACCCCCTTGGTTTTCCCATTCACGGGGATAAACATGAATATCCTATCCTATGTAAAGTGACCTAAAAAATCGGCTGTCAAATCCTGACATAGCAAGTCCCTCCGTACAAAACAGCTAGCAGATGCACCATCAACACCTTTATTTCACAAAGCACTGCTCCACGATTACAAAACTTTACAGCTAAACGAAAACACCTGCGCGCGGCCTAGCACATGCTGCTTTTAACCAAACAAACATTGGGGAATCACCACTAATGTTAAACACTCGTTTTAAAACAATGACTAAGGAAGGGTTCCACTCGTCACATCCTGCCGTGCATAGAGGTATTAATTGGTTGTACGCCATCCCAAGAGTACATACATGTTAGAAGATTTGCAACCTGATTGGATAACCAGTTCTACTCAATGACCTGTCGACATGGTGTGCGCATGGGAACCATAATTCTAAATTTTTAATTTTTAACTTTTACCTATTAAAATGTAATAATCGTATCATCGAGTAATGGCAATGCGAGAAATAAAACTTAAGTGTATCATTATAATAGCTCGATAAGCATGAAATACGTCATCCGGTATTATGCGATAATGGTGATTTTGGCAACATTGATTGCTTATGTATGTAAATAAATGTTAAAAATTACGCAAAATCTAAAATGTTACAGCACATTATAGCACCAATAAGTTAGTAATAATACGAAATTAAAATTGTTCATTAATTTCAAAATTAGTGATATAAAATTATTAATTTTCTTAAAATTGCATCAGATTTTTTCCAATCTGATGAAAATTCCGGATTCGCTTTGTAAAATTATTCTTGGAAGCATTTTCGGAACCGGGGAATCCCCGTCAATGTAGAGTCGCAAATTACGAATGACTTGAGCAAGGCAGATTTTCATTTCGTTCATCGCGAAGTTTTGTCCGATGCAATTCCTGTGCAAAGTAGAAGAATTTAAAACAAACTATTTTAAGATTCTGAAACAAATGCTCGTTTTATTGAGTACAGTAAATGGTGAATGCAGATGCGAAACTTTACCTGGAACTGACGATTGCCCGTGTTTAACCCACTTGGTTTTCTCATTCACCAGGATAAACATGAATATCTTATATCCTAATAATCCTGACTTAAACAACTTTGATTGTAAAGGTGAAGCATAACATTGTTTTACCTGGAACCAGCACTGAATGGAACGTAAGCAAACGCTGGTCGTTTTGCGATGTTTTCCTTCGTAAATCGTTCTGGATCGAAAACCTGCGAGCACAACTTATTAAATTATAAATATGTTGACAGAAGTGAAATATAATATTCCTTTACTCGATAGAATGTATTTCTGTAGTTCTGGCCGATTAAACTATGTTGTCGGATATTTGGGTATACTTAACATCTTGTGTTGGCGGAACGGGTCTTAAATCCTATAGAAAATATCCCAAATATTAATAAATTTTAACCACGACAATTAATTTAAGACGCAACTATTTACCGTTGGATTATCCCAGAAATTTTCGTGTCTGTGCAACATAAATATGCTCGTTGACACGTTTGTCCCGACTGGAATGGTAGATACGCGCCCAGAGCTCTTTTCTGTTATTTTGAGCGGTTCTTCTAATTGCCGGCCCATTATATAAACCGGTGGTTTAAGTCGCAAGCTCTCTTTGATGAATTTCGTCAGGTATTCTAATTTTGGAAGGTCGTTCCTGAAATAGATTGGCGTTCGTTTAAATTTATCCGTTGCAGCGACGAAAAGAGGATTTGGTCACAAACTACCACCGCTGTACGTGCGTTCTGGACCACATTACCACATTTTTATCACCGAGATTAGAAACCGCGATTATCACGGGAAATGGTCAGCTTACCCCGCGCCAACCGTCAAATTACCACAGCTTTTGTAGTATTTAGTGTATGATTAGTGGAAATCCTAAATAAAGTCACTGGATTCAGCTGATGTTTGGTTAGTGCCATGACAAAAAAGACAATCCACTTGCTATTGACCAGTTTCGATCATACACTGAACACGATCCAAACCAACAAGGAATCGCAACGTGTGACCAAAGGTAATGTGTGACCAAGTGTAATGTGCCACCGCTCTTATTTGTTGGTTAATTTGATAACACAGGAATTGTTGGTAGAATGTTGAAGTACGTAGGACGCACCGTTTAGTTCGCTTTAAGTTGGTCACAGTACAAATTTAATAAATCCACAGTAAAGAAGGAAGGTGCAGCTCTGTATTAACCGGTGTGTTTTCTGACCTAATATATTACAACGCTTTTATTTAAATCATACCTAAATTCAAACTACATTTAAAGTTAACCGATCGTATAAAATAAACCAGGCACCCGCGACTGAGGGCACGCGGTATTCCATATTAAAGCGATTGTCGCTTTCTTTTGATGCTAATTAATATTCCATCGAATTAAAAAAAAAGATTTTCAACCAAAATAACAAAATATTCAAACCATTCGACATATTTCCGGTCACCCAAGACTTCCGTCAATTCATCTCGGCATTTGGTTTGAAATTCAGGATACTTGGCCAAGTGGTAGAGCGCCCATGCAATACCTGTACAGTATACGTTGCATTAAGTATGGAATAAGGAAATATAAACTAAATATAAAGTGGATTGCTCAGGTAAATAGTACCTCGTGCCCACATTCGAGTGCCTAGAGCTATTACAGTGTGTGTGGATAAATCAGACATTTTAATTTGAACGATTAATTTGATACCACAATAATCCATGGGATCAAGTTTGAACTTAAAATAATAAAACCCACCACTAGAGGTGGTATCGTGCCCCTCGAACAAAAAGGTGTCGACTTCATCTCTTATTTCGATGTCCGTCAGTCCTTTACCGTCTTCGTCCTGCATGTATCGTACGGTTTGAAACTAATATATGCGCAACATTCTTCATTTAAGGTCATAAAACTACTACCGACAGTAAAATAATCATCAATTTATTGATTTTAAAAATATTGCGAATTTGTTTGTCGTGCTATCGGCTGGCAATTTACTTTAGTTTACTTTTCCTTTTGTACAATCACGTGGCATAATAAATTCCGCTTCTATTTTAAGAAACATCCTGTGTCAGATTGAATATCGACATTTCATGTAGGAAAACAAAAACAAATCGAAATATTACACGATGACGTATTAATATTAATACCAAGCTACCTTGACCTTAATACATTGTCCATTATTTGACAAACAAAAGCATGACATACCTTGCTTTGCAGAAGAATATCCAAGAAGTCGAGAACTTTTCCCTTTATAGTTTGAAAACCTTCCATTTCAGAATCCTTTTCTTCATCATTGACCGCTTTCGCAAGAACTTCTTTGCGTTCTGCTATTATCTGTACAAAAGTGTGGTTATGAGCTAATAACGAATCTTAATCCAATGATCTTAACTATATCTTTGGACCAGAAGAATTTCGACTTTCTAATATAGATCAATTTAAATAATAAAAAACTTGATAAAAAAAGGTCTAATAACCAGGTCGGTAAAGTAAAATTCAAAACGAACCTTTGTAATTATGCCACAGTTATAAGAACCAAGGGAATGACATGTGTATTGTGTATATATCACATTACTATTTTCTTGCAGATATTGTTATGGAAGTTAAAACAAGACCGGCAGTATTTGGTTTACTTCGAAGTCTTGTTCTTTATCTCATGGTTATTATGGGTTTCCTTTAAATCCGAAAAAAACACATCTTGATTTTACTCGTTTTTTTGTTTTGTTTTTCTACGTCACGCTTGTGACAGGCGTGTCATGTCTGACATATGCTCTTATTTTGCAACGACCTTAAATTTAAAAAAATACATCAATTGGAATTCCCGCTATCTGCAAAAATGTGAGACCTATAATACCTAAAAATTATTTAATTACTAACTAGAATTTAGATTACCCAGTTTTCTTCGTGAAATTCCCCAATATTGATAATTTGAAACCCATTAGCTTCTGTTTGCAGAAACAAACGTTATAACCTTTATTGATAATATACCAAGGGTGGTTAAATAGTCAGGGAAACAATCTTTTCACAAATGCAGAAAAATATACCGTACACATAACAGGGTTATTAACATAGTGGTGGTTCACACGTGATTGGGACTCTCTAGTTTGTTTATTATTTCTACAAATACAAAATACATACAAATACAAAAATATTATATTAACCCGTTTGTCGGTACGATTATATCCAAAGATTATTATTGTTTGTAATGCTGAAGTGTTCTACAAACCTGAGAATAAGCTGTGTTTACCACATTGCTATGTTCTTACAGATATCGTTAGGAAATTTAGTAAGTGGTAAAAACTATTTCGGTCACTTCAATGTCTTGTTCTTCATTGTATTAAGTTAAATATTTCCAAAACTCAGACATTACTTACTTTCTCAGTGTGGTCATGCAACACTTTGACAACAACTTTATTTCTTATTCCGTTTGCAGATAGATTGTACATCCAGTCAAAGAAATGGAAAGGTTGTCTGCTTCTCTCCATCAGTAAATCGCCAACTTCTTTCACCGCCATTAGGTAAGGATGGTCGCTGTGCGCAAATAAATATATATTATTTACGGTGTTAAATATTATTTATGGTGTTAGTATTTTTTAAAAGTTTGGATTATAGTTTTATGTCTTATTTCATGTTTTCTCCTCGGCATGTTTGCCCAAGAACACATTTTCTTTTTTTGGCGATGGTTGGGTGCTATTCACCGGTTTAGACCTAATTGGTTTAGACGTCAAAATGTTTTTGTCAAAAGCATTAAAACATACGTCACATGTTGGCAATTCGTGTTCGTCGACATAGCGCATTGTAGCATGGTGTCCAGCGTCATCAATCCAACATGTGTGTGAACTTCTACAGATTGACCGCACACTTTTTTGAACTTGTCCACCATGACCAGACTATTTTTGTTGAATATCTCTGAGTATCTGTTGGAGTTAATTTGAGCTATTAATAAATGTATATAAACCTAGAAAATGTGTATACAACATTTATTGTTTTATATTAATTACGTTTAGCTTTTAAACTAATTTGTGTATATAGAACCTTGAATGAATGGGTAGTTTTATGGTTAAATATGGAATAACGAAAATTGAAACTAATTATAACCCAAACCTTATGGTTTAAATCGACCGAAAAACAAAAACCGTTACTCAAATCCTTTAAATGTAACGTGGTTTTAACTAAAGTTTCACTGGAGTTTTAACTTGTTTTGTGTTCAAGTTTCGATGTTTAATATTTCCGTCTTTTAGTTTTAACCGAATAAAATACTTGGTAAATACATGGGCTTCGATGCGCCGTAAGTATATTTTAAAGAAGAAACAGCTCTAACGTTACCACCCATTTGCTTACGGTTTCAAAACTTTATAATGAAACGCAGGTGTTAGAAGGCGTCGATTTCTGAACCACTTGCTTCCTTTACTTGTGAGCAGACCATCTCCTATCCAAGGTCGAATGAATCGATATCCGAGATCATTTTTTGGTGCTGAAATACAATAAATGGTTGAATCAGTCGGATTGACAAGTATTTAGTTAATGGTTTAATCATATTAAAAATCATCTCGGACAAACTCGCTTCATTCAAACTATGGACTGTAGGTTATTGCTATTTGGATATTATACTGCATTTTGTAATAATTCTACAACACTTTATTGTGAGCACAAGGAAAACTGTGAAAAATTGTTCAGACAATGACTATAACATAAATACTATAATGAGCAATTTGTGATTAGCATAATGAAAATACAGTTAAAGGTTAAAAGTAAAAATAAGAAAAGTTAGGATAAAATATACAACGTAACCTTGCAGTTTATTATTACCTCCACTGGTAAGAACAGCATGTACTGAATCCGGATGATAAACTTGTAAGATCGTCATCACCGGTCCAATCCAATGAGATATCATCAACGGAAAAGTTTTAAATCTTTGGATTAACCGCAGCAATCCAGTTTCGTTGTTGGTATACTAAAGACAATTTATGGAATCATGTATTTCCAAAACAATCGTTTTAACATGCTTAATAATTCCTTAAAAAATAAATGATTACGTTATTTAACTAGGATTACATTGTAGTGCAATATTTCAATGAGATGCGGTAGCAAAAAATTAAATAAAACATTAAAATCAGGCAGCATATTACATGTTTCATATGTCCATAAAACCAGTGCTTGGTTCTTTTGTCAACTCCTGCAACTTCGTCCAGATGCTTAGCATTGCTGTGAAGCCTTCGTAGCACCATACCATAGTGCATGGACAGATATAACGCCAGAATTACAAGGCAGGTCTCGATGAAACTTCGACCAAAAACGAACGATTTAGAAGTCTCCCATAGAAATGTAATAAACTGCATTGTGAATGTTTCTATTTTTAATCTTGCATGCTGCAAATGGTAAAACAATAATCGTAATAAAACATGAATCCAAGATAATACATTCAGCGATGTTAAGTAATATATTTTAAGTTACGTTGCATAGCATGATCAAGACATCCACAAATATAACGAAAAAAAATTTGGTTTGTTAAATTGAGGAATCAATTGTTTCTGCTAGCTGACACAAACTATTTAAAACATGTATCAAATGTTACGATTAAGTATCTTAAAACAAATGGTACGATGAAAGTGATGATCGATTATTATTTATTTTAATCCCTAAGAGAGGAGCAGTTATATGGGAATTAATTTGAAATGGATCGCAGGGAATCTTACAGGGTTTAAAATGTAATTCACTGATCCGTAGCGTGACCGTGATACTTAAAATAAAACATTTCCACTTGACGGTGAACAATACTTAAGTCCAAATATAAAAACTGTAAATTTATATATGATAGAAATAAGTAATTATTCTAAATACATAAGGATTTAAAACCTGATAGCCTATGCTCAATAAATATAAGCCAAGTCCATATTAAAATTACACCGTTAAATCACATACTTCAAATGAAACTATATTTTAAATCATGCTGCTTTAAATTTGTACAACTTCTGTGCAATCTACATTTTTCAGTTTCTAAATATGTAATATAACCTCTCGCCGTTTCAGTAGGGTGAGCGGCTACTCTGTCTTATAATACAAACCCAGTTCGTTTGTTTCACGCATGAATGAAGAACCTTTGCCACTCATGGCTACATATTTCACGAATTACGCAATATTCTAAGGATATTTTGAACACATCAAAATTCTCATTTTTTAAATTACTAGACTATAAAGTAGTAAATAGTATATTAGTTACGAAGTCACCGAATAAGCTGCTTGGAATCTATCCTCGCAAATAACGAAACTCTGAAAGTCTCAGTCTGTTACAAAAAGGGACCTTTTATATTATTATTAATCAGTCAATCGAATCAATTATTTTGATACAATCATGTGTCAAACTAAACACCTTTTAATAATATTATTATAAAACATTATATTGTTTAACTAAATATTTAACGGTTTAATATAGAAACATATGTTTTTTATAATTGTTCAATTTATAAAGCCTTGCTAAAGAGTCCTTGCTTGCTTTGAACTTATGTAACTTGCTTTCATTAACGTATTAGAGCAGGGTTGTGGCTAAATACTCTAGGATTAACCATGCGTTGCGTCGATGCTAAGATGGTGTGTCGAGTAAGTAGCATTTAGTAATGATCCGTTAAAATGGTTAAAATATTAAAATAAATATAAATTAATAATTCCAAATAATTTGGCATTAGTTTAAAATATCGTCAATTTCATGAATTGAAAAAAAATTTCACTTTTCTATGAAATTTCTATGAAAATTAAAAATGTACTACACGAATGAGAAAAACTATAAATAAAATTAACCAATTTGCCTAAGGAAATCCTCAAAACAACTTTCGGCAGAAATCAGCCTTACGCGCCACTCTGTTTTGTATTACAATTACTTAGTGACATACAAAGTAGATGTTGCGGCGTGACGACGTGGCGGTAACTTAAAAATAACGACGAAAAATTTAGCATTGGACACTGACACAAAACCATAATTATTTACCGGAAATTTGTGCTTTTAAAACCTCAGTGAACTACAGAGGAACTAAAATTACTTACTTAACAATATATCACGCCCGGTTCCATTCACTACAGAACTACAACAGATATGCACTTGAAACTGTTTTCCATGCAAAGTAAGGTAACGTATTGCCTGCATCACGTACCCAATCATGCGGCTCAACTGGTGATGCGTGCGATTACGTAAAATAAACTTGGGGACAGAACAATATATACAATATTATTACGCTTGTTAAAGCACATAACTAAAATAAATAAATACAAAATGTACATACGAGCAAAAATATGCGTATTCCCCACATCCATCTTTAATCGTTTTCCAAGAAATTCTTATTCAATCATGTATTGATTTCGCGGCTTGTGTATTTTTTGCGCATTTTATTATTCTATTATGTTAAATTAAGTTATGTTAAAATTTTAAAATGGCGCTTAATGCGGGCACAGCTGTTCCCCTTTCCTTCTGTCAATTATTTTCTCTGCGTGTAATCTCCATCTATATTCTCAGAACCAATCCAGCTATAATCTCAGAACCAATACCTATACAATATAACCCCCCCCCACATTACGCAATACGTGGAGGGCTTATTATCAGAAACGAATTTTCGAATACGGAACAAAATAAATTTACAATCTGGCCACAGCTCAGGGCATGTATAACGAAGCAGTTTACTCGCATGTATTTTTACCATGTCAGTTTATAAGCTGCAATAAAAAGACTTTCCGAAAGGGAGTCAATTCAACTTCACTACAACTAGGGATTAGTCAGTGTAGTACAGTGCTTCTCAAATGGTGCGCCACAGGGTTTAGCTAGGTGCGCCACACTTGCCTTTCGTAAATTTACGACATAGTGTGCATAGATCAACTACTAAATGGTTAGTGTATTCGTTCTTTTCCAATATAACGTTAGTTCTACATTAACCTTTGTAAAGCAAGAGCGCTAGAAACAGTAATTTCGTTATGTGAAAAATTTGGTGATGAAATTATTTTAATCAAACTTTTAATTTTCCATATTTTTCCTTAATTGTTTGAGTGTTACGGTGCCACGCAATGAAGTTGACGCGCTATTTCCAATTCCTTGATTTGGTGTTTTAGCGGTAACTAAAAAATACATAAATTAATACGAGACATTATAAAAAAGAAAAACCATAACAAAATAATACCTTAACAATTGCACGTCCGTAACTTCTTTGACCATTTACCATTTACTAAATAAAATGCTGCTTACCCGCAGCTGGCGTACACAAAAAAGGACTATACAAATCAAAACGTAAATTCGCCAAGGACAATCATGGAAATAAAATGAAACAAAATCAACCAACCATAAAAAGCACTAAACCAAAAACAACTACTGCAGCGATGCAGTAACATTTGAGTATTTAGCATATTGTTTTGACTCCCCGTGCAAAGTGCTTCGTTTCTTAATTGGTCTCTACGCTACGAGGTCAAAAACATCGAGAACCACCTGCACTGGTCTAGTATAACCGCAAGCCGAAGCGGCAAGTTAAAACAAACACGTCGGCGTTCGAATGTGTGGACCCCTTATATAGAAAAACGTTGACGTTGTTTTAATTGCGACGATGGATGGATATAAATAAATAGTCATGTTCTGTCCCCAGCTTAATTTTTACGTCATTGCATGCATCACCAATTGAACCGCATGATCGAGTATGAGATGCATGCAATACGTGGCCAGTCCTCTTTTTACATTTCATTTTTATGGTAGTTCTGTAGTGAACGGAACATTGCGTTGTATTTCACGTCTAAGTAATTTTGGTCTTCTGTAGTTCACAGGAGGGTTTAAAGGCACAAATTTCAGGTGGATAAAATGTGTTTTATGCTATACCGTAGTAATTTTCCATTGCTAAATTTGTTTCCATTATTTTTAGTTAGCGCCACGCCACGCCACGCCACGCCACCACGTCACAACTTGTATATCATTATTATATTGAAATACACTACAAGTTCAAAGTGGCGCGTAAAGGCTGAGTTCTGCCAAAAGGTCCGAAAAAGATTAGGCACACGACGCTGCCGAAACAGTAACTGAAATTTATATGTAATCAACGTTCATTCATTCGCAATGAGCGAGACCGCGGGAGGCATTGGAGATGGAAAGAGTTCGGTCGACGAGTGTAATGTCGACGAACGAAACATTACTCTTAGAAGAAAAATTCCAGAAGATAATGACTCAGGATTACGAACGTTGATGAAGGAAGTTGATGATATGGAATTAAAATTTAGAAAATGCGTTACCGACGCAAATGCGAAGTTGATATTTTGCAACAACCTCGAAGAGTTGCAAAGAAAAGTTGCAGAAGCGGTAAAGCACAAAGAAAATCTTGAAGAGATGATCAACCGATTGAAACACATGGATTCGACAGTTGTAGAAAGACTCCCCAGATACGACAAAATCATGGATGAAATGCTGAGTAATGCGAGAACGACAATTACGCAGCTGAGAGAAGAGCGAATGTCCACGTTTTCCAAAAGTAGGTCTTCTAATAAACATTCAAGGCGCGTCTCAATAGACGAGGAATTTAAGAAGAGACGGTACGAGAATGAAGTCGCATCTGCTGCCCTATCAGCAAAGCTACCTTACATAGAAAAGGAAAAGGAGCTACGAATGCGACAAATCAACGCCGAAACGGATCTCGAGATTACCCAAGTAAGTAAGGAAATTGCGGGAAGGGCTGCAACAAGCGCTGCATGTTTAGATGCTGAGCGCGTAGAAAATCCTTACGGGATTTATGCTGAAGATCTACCTGATAGTATACCACCGCCAATCTGTACTGGAGGAGTTGGTTCATCGACGGGTAGATTCACACCGTTTCCGACGCCAATCTTGGAACCAGCAACAACACGCCATTCTGCACGTGAGTCTCAACAGTTTCGGTCTTTACCTGCGGTGCATCGCTTGCCTACCATAAAGTTAGACATATTTGACGGAAGTGTTTTAAAGTTCCCAGCATGGGAAACGGCGTTTGACGCGCTCGTAGAATCTAATTCAATATGTGTTGCACAGAAGTTGAACTTGTTAAATCAACACCTTAAAGGCGAACCTAAAATGTTGGTTGATGGTTTCTTTCTCCTTCAAAGTGAGCACGCGTAAGTAGAAGCAAGATCAAAGTTGAAAGAACGGTATGGAAACGAAAGCGTAATAGCAAAAGCTTTTATTGATAACGTTTATTCTTGGCCTAAGATCTCTCAAACTGATTTTGGTGGACTTCGTAGGTTTTCCGATTTTCTTAAGTGGAAATCGCTAAACAACGTAAATCTTGCTTAAATGTTTTAGATTATCCTACCGAGAGTGTGAAAATTCTTTCACGATTACCACCGTTTGTCTTAAACCGGTGGCGCGCAGAAACGGCTATATGGAAAACGTCACATTCGGGAAACTATCCACCTTTTTCAGAATTAGCAAAATTCATCACTAAAACTGCCGATCAGGAGAACATTCCGGAGTTACAAGAGCTGCATGTGTCCAGCAATAGAAGAATAGGGCCAAGTGCAATCCGAGGCAACCGTAACGTGAATTCCTTTAGTACCAGAGCACAAGACCGGGAGCGACGTGTGAGCGAGCAATATTGCCACTATTGCAAGGGAAGACACCACATCGACGATTGCAGTGCGTTTGCCAAAATCACGAGGCGAGATAGGCACGAATTTATCCTAAACAACAGAATATGCTTTTCATGTGGATCAAGTCAAGATCACATCGCGAGGTACTGTCGAAACCGGGTGACTTGTAAGGTATGTAATAAACTACATCTGACCTCGTTACATATCAATACGAATATCGAAAGAACAGGCTGCCTCTGTACTTCCACTAAACTAAATGAATGTGGCATAGACCAATCCATGATTGTACCGGTAAGAGTACGCAGTAGAGCTAATCCTACTCTTCAAATCAAGTGTTACTGTATACTAGACGCCCAATCAAATAACTCATTTATATCAGACGGGCTAAAGACGCAGCTTGGGCTGCAAGGGACGTCTACGTTGGTGGAACTAAGCACGATGTTGGGCAGCAAAGATGTGGTCTCTAGCGAAAAGATATGCGATCTGGAGGTGCAGAGCTTCGACGGCAAGGTTTCTTTAAAATCCCATACGTGTTCGTTAGACCCGATATGCCTGCAAGTCGAAGCCAAATCCCTCGACGAGAGCACGCAAGAAAGTGGAATCACTTAAAAGAAATGTCAAGTAAGATAGTTTCCTACCAGCATAATCTGGAAATAAGTATGTTACTTGGAACGAACGTCCCTGGCGCAATAAGACCGAGAGAAATAGTGGCGGGAGACGAATGCCAACCGTATGCACAGCGTTCAGCTCTTGGTTGGGGCAGTAGAAGGAGTTGTGCATACACAAGAGGTTGGCTATTCCTATTTGACTCGAGTTATTTCGCATCGCTGCGTTGGGTATAAGAAAGTGGAGGAGAGTCCAATAGAACGTTTTATAATCCCATTTCAATCAAAAGAGTTAATTAACCCAATACAAATTCGAAATTGGCTTGAGTCGGATTTTCAAGAAAGAACTAACAGTGCGCAGTCTGTATCGCAAAAGGATCGAAAGTTTCTAAATATCCTTAGCAAAAACATCCAACAAGGAGACGATGGCCATTATGTTATGCCACTGCCATTAAGAAACGATAATATAAGACTTCCCAATAATCGAATTTGTGCAGAAAAACTTTTATGGCAACTGAAGAGACGTTTTAGCAGCAATCCAAAATATAAGGAAGATTACGTCAAGTTCATGGCAGATGTCATAAGCAAGTACGCGGAACCGGTATCAGAAACTAACAAAGATAATGGAAGGGTAAATTACATACCCCACACCGGAGTGTACCATCCAAAGAAGCCCGAAAAAATAAAGAGTCGTGTTCGACTGTTCTGCCAGGCACCAAGGTATATCTCTTAATGATTGTTTGCTGCAGGGACCCGATCTACTAAACGCGTTGGTGGGAGTGCTATGTCGTTTCAGACAAAACAGAATTGCCTTTACAGCGGACATTGAAGGCATGTTTCACCAGTTTCATGTCGCAGAACCTTACCCGCAATTTACTTCGTTTCCTCTGGTGGGAGGATGGCCAAACTGATAGGCGAGTGAAAGAATATCGTATGAAGGTACATATTTTTGGCGCAGCAAGCTCCCTGGGATGTGCAAATTTCGGACTTAAACGTGCTGCAGATGACGGAGAAAAGGAATTCGGCATCGAAGCTGCAAATTTCGTAAGAAGGGATTTCTATGTTGACGATGGGATCACGTCAACGCCGGACAATGAGTCAGCGATTTCTCTTGTTGAACAGAGCTAACGCTTGTGCGCGAGAGGCGGTTTGCGCCTTCATAAATTTCTATCAAACAGTAGAAATCTACTGCCTAAGATTAACGAAGCCGATCGCAGTGCAAGTTTGAAGCATGTGGACTTGCACAGCAACCCGCTACCTGTGGAAAGAGTTCGTGGGCTCGCATGGAACGCAGAGAAAGATGCATTTTGTTTTAAAATATCTTTAAAAGAAACCCCTTTAACCAGGCGAGAAGTACTATCGACAGTCAGTTCCATTTATGATCCTTTGGGGTTCCTTGGGCCAGTCGTTCTGGAAGGAAAACAAATTCTTCAACAGATGTGCATTGAGAAAACCGATTGGGACGACCCACTTCCAAATAATCTGCGTGCACGATGGAAATTTTGGAAGCAAGATTTAAAACAACTCGAAAATCTAGAAATTGGACGCTGCTTGCAACCACCTACTTTTGGTCGTATTTTATGCAGAGAACTTCACCATTTCGCCGACGCCAGTACCGTTGGGTATGGTCAATGTACTTATATGCGTCTAGTTAGCGAGTCCGGTAGTATATCGGTCTCGCTTGTTATTGGAAAATCAAGAGTTGCCCCTTTAAAACCAATGACAGTGCCAAGATTAGAATTAACTGCCGCCTTGATGTCTGTACGTATGTCAGCTTACCTGCAGAAACAACTTGGTCCCGAAACGTATGAGAACTACTATTGGAGTGATAGTAAAGTGGTGTTGGGATACCTTGCGAATGAAGCAAGAAGGTTTCACGTTTTCGTCGCAAATCGAGTACAAGAAATACGAAAGATAACTGACGTCACTAGATGGTTTAACGTTAATTCAAGCGACAACCCTAGCGACTGCGCAAGCAGAGGAATGAATCCACGCCGATTTGTAACAATGTCAAAATGGTTTTGCGGACCAGAGTTTCTATGGAAAGAAAACGTTTCGTATCCGCCCCGATTTATGTCTGTGACACAAGATGATACAAAAACAAATTTCAATAGAAATGAAACGAGTAACCGTACTTACTACTACTTCATCGATAACTGGCTTTGAGCCGCAGAGATTGACACACATTTCTTCTTGGTATCGAGCAAAACGAGCAATCCCTAACGTCGTGCGGTTCTCGCGTAGACTGCAAAAGTCGGTCAATTCAGCGGATATTAACTGTGCAGCTCTCGCAGAAGCAGAGATGATTTTAAATAGCATGCAGCGGTGGCATTTTCCATCAGAGATTGCCCGAATTAACCATGGCAAAACGTGTTGGTGCCATAAGCATCGTCTTAATCCGTTCTTGGACGCGAGCGGTGTTTTACGTATTGGAGGAAGAATAAGCAATGTAACTATGATTTGCCAAGAACTGTACACGCCTCCAACGGCGACGGCAATACAAATATCCCGCTTGGAACTTACTGCAAGTGAGAACATAAACGGCTGTTTCATAGTTATAAGATGATTGGGTGTTAGGGGTTCTGGTGCTCCTGGGTCGTTTAAAGTCTCCACCGTTAATGGCCTTGAATTTACTATATTTCAACTTTAGTTAGGAACGTACTAAACGCTTCGTCATCAAGTCGCTCTCCGCTCAAACCCCTCCAAATTTTTACTAAAAAAATTTGAGCCCATACCCCTTCGTAAATCGGCAACAGCTAGCAGGCGCACAATCAACACCTTTATTTCATAAAGCACTGCTCCACTATTACAAAAATTTACAGCTAAACGAGAACACCGACACGCAGCCTGGCACATGCTGCTCTCAACCAAACAAACATTGGGGAATCACCACCATTGTTACTCAGCAAAACACTCCTTTAAAAACAATGACTAAGGAAGGGTTCCACTCGTCACATCCTGCCGTGCATAGAGGTATTTATTAGTTGTACGCCATTCCAAGCACATGTTAAAAGGGAGTTTAAACCACGAAATAGTGTGCACTTGTAAACCACAATTCTAAATTTTAATGTTCAACTTTTCCTTATCAAAATGTAATAATGGTATCATCGAGTAATGACAATTGGAGACATGAAACTTGTTGTGTATCATTATAATATCTCGATAAACATGACATACGTCTTCGGGTATTATGCGGTAATGGTGATTTTTGTAACATTGATTGCTTATGTATGTAAATGAACGTTAAAAAATTACGCAAAATCTAAAATGTTACAGCACATTATAGCACCAATGAGTTAGTAACAATACAAAATTACAATTGTACATTAATTTCAAAATTAATAAAATAAAAATTAATAATTTGCTTAAAATTGCATCAGATCTTTTCAAATTTGATAAAAATTCCGGATTCGCTTTGTAAAATTATTCTTGGAAGCATTTTCGGAACCGGGGAATCCCCGTCAATGTAGAGTCGCAATTTACGAATGACTTGAGCAAGGCAGATTTTCATTTCGTTCATCGCAAAGTTTTGTCCGATGCAATTTCTGTGTAAAGTGGAAGAATTTAAGACAAACTATTTTAAGATTTTAAAACAAATGCTCAATTTATTGAGTACAGTAAAGGGTGAACGCAGATGTGAAATGATTTACCTGGAACCAGCACTAAATGGGACGTAAGCAAATGCTGGTCGTTTTGCGATGTTTTCTTTTGTAAATCGTTCCGGATTGAAAACCTGTAAAAGGGATCCATTACGTTGAAAACATAATAAATAATAAAGCATAAGATATTTATAGGGCTTTTGCTTACAGGGAATCGTTAAAATACCTCGACCATCATCGGGATACCAGAACTATTGTAGCGTATTATATATGAGACATTAACACTGTTTTAGTTTTAAATTATCGATCCACTAGTATTCGGCAATGGTAACCTATTGAACACACCACCCAGCCCTTTACTCGATAGAGTGTCTTTCTGTAGTTCTGGCTGATTAAACTATGTTGTCGGATATAGTTTGGGTATACTTAACATCTTCTGTTGGCGGAACGGGTCTTAAATCCTATAAAAAATATCCCAAATATTTATAAAATTTAACCACAAAAATTAATTTAAGGCTCAACTATTTACCGTTGGATTTTCCCAGAAATTTTCGTGTCTGTGCAACATAAATATGCTCGTTGACACGTTTGTCCCGGCTGGAATAGTAGATACGCGCTCAGAGCATTTTTCTATTATTTTAAGCGGTTCTTCTAATTGCCGGCCCATTATATAAACCGGTGGTTTAAGCCGCAAGCTCTCTTTGATGAACTTCGTCAGGTATTCTAATTTTGGAAGGTCGTTCCTGAAATAGATTCGTTTAAATTTATCCGTTGCAGCGACGAAAAGAGGATTTGGTCACAACGTACCACTACTGTACGTGCGTTCTGGACCATATTACCACATTTTTATCACCGAGATTAGAAAACGCGATTATCACGGGAAATGATCAGATTAACTCGCGCCAACCGTCAAATTACCGCAGCTTTTGTAGTATTTAGTGTATGATTAGTGGAAACCCTAAATAAAGTCACTGGATTCAGCTGATGTTTGGTTAGTGCCCTGACAAAAAAGACAATCCCCGTGGTATTGACCAGTTTTGATCTTACAACTGAACACGATCCCAACCGACAAGGAATCGCAACGTGTGACCAAAGGTAATGTGCCACCGCTCTTATTTGTTAGTTAATTTGATAACACAGGAATTGTTGTTAGAATGTTAAGGTACGTAGGACGCACCGTTTTAGTTCGGTTTACCAAAAATAAGTCGACCACAGTAGACATTGAATGAATCAGCAAAGAAGGAAGGTGCAGCACTACTATGTATTAACCGGTGTGTTTTCTGACCTAATAGATTACAACGCTTTCATTTAAATCATACCTGAATTCAAACTACATTTAAAGTCAACCGATCGTATAAAATAAACCAGGCAATCGCGACTGAGGGCACGCGGTATTCTATATTAAAGCGATTGTCGCTTTCTTATGATGCTAATAAATATTCCGTTAAATTAAAAAAACGATTTTTATCAAAATAACAAAAAATAAACCATTCGACGTATTTCCGATCACCCAAGACTTCCGTCTATTCTTCCCGGCATTTGCTTTGGAATTCAGGATATTTGGCCAAGTGGTAGAGCGCCCATGCAATACCTGTACAGTATATGTTGTATTAAGTATGGAATAACAAAATATAAACTAAATATAAAGTGGAATTGCTCAGATGAACAGTAATACACGTCATGCCCACATTCTAGTGGCTGGAGCTATTACTGTGTGTGGATAAATTAGACATTTCAATTTGAACGATTAATTTGATACTGTAGACGTAGGGATGTTTCTTGTATTCGTGCCAATAGTAAAAAAAAAATAATGGATTAAACACAACATGGTTAAAACACAAGAAAAACGCAAAGTCCGCTTCGGTTCATAGACCGTGACGTAACCAGGTCGCTACAATACCACAATAATCCATGTGATCAAGTTTGAACTTAAAATGATAAAACCTACCACTAGAGGTGGTATCGTGCCCCTCGAATAAAAAGGTGTCGACTTCATCTCTTATTTCGATGTCCGTCAGTCCTTTTCCGTCTTCGTCCTGCATGTATCTTGTATTACGGTTTGAGACTACTATATGATATGGCTGATATCCACGTGCCGCTAGTCCCCAAACAATCATTTTAATTGTGACGTCACTCCGCCGGTTACAGTTCATTGAGTGCACGCGCGTGTGAAGCATTGTCCTTAACGTTAAAGTCATTGTTCTTTTCTGTAACGCCGTTGTTCACTTGCAGGGTTTATTTCGCCATTGTTTAGTTATTAATCCACTTATTTCCCTTTAAACAGACACGATATAGGATTCTACACAGCTAATCTATCTAAGTAATAAAATCGCATTCAAGATAAACTCGCATGTTAATTGCAAACAAGAGGCCAGACAAACACTATATGCCTGGTTTGCGACTATTATGTGCCCAACATTCTTCATTTAAGGCCATAAAACTACTACCGACAGTCAAATAATCATTAATTTATTGAATTTAAAAATATTGCGAATTTGTTTGTCGTGTTATCGGCTGGCAATTTACTTTAGTTTACTTTTCTTTTTGTACAATCACATGGCATAATAAATTTCGCTTCCATTTTAAGAAATAAACTGTGTCAGATTAAATATCGGCATTTCATATAGAAAAACACAAACAAAATATTACACGATGACGTATTGTTATTAACACCAAGCTATCTTGACCTTAGTACATTGTCTATTATTTGAAAATGACCCAAAAGCATGACATACCTTGCTTTGCAGGAGAATATCCAAGAAGTCGAGAGCTTTTCCCTTTATTTTTTGAAAACCTTTCATTTCAGAATAGTTTTCGTCATGATTTACCGCTTTCGCTAGAACTTCTTTACGTTCTGCTATTATCTGTACAAAAGTGTAATTGTGAGCTAATACCGAATCTTAATCCAGTCGACTATATCATTTGGCCAGAAGAATTTCGACTTTTAATATAGATAAATATAAATAATAAAAAAAAACTTGATAAAAATAGGTCTAATAACCAGGTCGGTAAAGTAACATCCAAAAAGCACCTTTGTAATTATGCAACAGTTATATTATAACAGTGGTTCCCAATCTGGGGTTCGCGGCCCCCAAAGGGGTCGCAAAGCATGATAAAGGGGGTCGCGAAGCTGTTGCTAATGTAAGAACAAAGGTAAATGTAAGTGGGATTGGGTACCGGTACGCTAGCAGTATGTGATATCCTGCGTAAAACTTTTCATTGAGACATTTCATTCGGGGGTAGTACTTTTTTTGCATCAGTATGCGTCGATTGTGATTTCATAAACTATGACCTCGTGACTGTAAACGCGCAATAGCTGCAAATTGGAACTCCATTAGGGAAGTAGCCTAGTATTATTATACAAGAGAAATCAGTCAAGACTTGACATTGGTAAAAATAGTTAATGGGAGCATGATACACGTTTAGCCGCAGACCTACAAGGTCAACCATTGCACTGATTTGTTAATAAATGCAAGTAAAACATTTTTGTGCTTACTTTCTAATTTTGCATTTGGGATAGAATATAAGTGTGGGTCACGAAATCTGCGAAATATTTTAAGGGGGTCACCTAAACAAAAAGGTTGGGAAGCACTGAATTATAAGAACCAAGGGAATAACATGTGTATCGTGTATATATCACATTAATATTTTCTTGCAGATATTGTCATGGAAGTTAAAACAAGACCGGCAGTATTTGGTTTACTTCGAAGTCTTGTTCTTTATCTCGTGGTTTTTATGGATTTCCTTCAAATCCGAAATAAACACATATTGATTTTAGTCGTTTTTTTGTTTTGTTTTTCTACGTCATGCTCGTGACAAGCGTGTCATGTCTGGCATATGCTCTTATGTAGCAACGACCTTAAATTTTAAAAAATACATCAAGCGGAATTCCCGCTATCTGGGAAAATGTGAGACCTATAAAACCTAAAACTATTTAAAAACTATCTAACTAGAATTTAGATTACCCAGTTTACTTCGTGAAATTCCCCAATATTGGTAACTAGAAACCCATTAGCTTCTGTTTGCAGAAACAAACGCAACCTTTATTGAAAATATACCAAGGTTGGTTAGATTGGGACTCTACAGTTTGTTTAATATTTCTACAAATACAAAATACATTTAAATACAAAAATACTGTATTAACCCGTTTGTCGATACGATTATATCCAAAGATTACTATTGTTAAAATGCTGAAGTGTTCTACTAACCTGGGAATAAGCTGTGTTTACCACATTGCTATGTTCTTACAGATATCGTTAGGAAATTTAGTAAGCGGTAAAAACTATTTCGGTCACCTTAAAGCCTTGTTCTTCATTGTATGGAATTAGGCTCATAAGCTAAATATTTCCACAGATTCAAAACACAGACATTACTTACTTTCTCAGTGTGGTCGTGCAACACTTTGACAACAACTTTATTTCTTCTTCCGTTTGCAGATAGATTGTATATCCAGTCAAAGAAATGCAAAGGTTGTCGGCTTCTCTCCATCAGTAAATTGCCAACTTCTTTAACCGCCAGTAGGTAAGGGTGGTCGCTGGGTGCAAATGAATATTTACGGTATTAACGTTTTTAAAAAGTTTGGATTAAACTTTTCTGTCTTATTTGATGTTTACTCCTCAGCATGTTCGCCCCAGAACACATTTTCTTTTTGTGGCGTTAGGTTGTGTGCTATTCACCGGTTTATACGTAATTAAGTTAGACGTAAAAAGTCATATTTTGTCAAAAGCATTAACACAAACATACGTCACATGTTGGCAATTCGTGTTCGTCGACATAGCGCATTGTAGCATGGTGTCAAGCGTCATCAATCCAACATGTGTGTGAACTTCGATAGATTGACCGCATAGTTTTTTGAACTTGTCCACCATCACCAGACTATTCTTGTTGAATATTGCTGAGTATCTGTTGGAGTTAATTTGAGCTGTTAATAAATATATATAAACCTAGTAAATATGTATACAACTTTTATTGTTTTATATGAATTACCTTTAGAAACTAATTTGTGTATAGAACCATGAATGAATGGGCAGTTCTTTGGTTAAGTATGGAATAACGAAAATTTAAATTAATTATAACCCAAACCTTATAGTTTAAAATTTAAATCGACCGAAATACAGAAACTGTTACTTAAATCCTTAAGAGGTAATGTAGTTTAAAGTAAAGTTTCAACTTGTTTTGTGTTTAATTTTCGTTGTTTAATATTTCCGTCTTTTAGTATTAACCGAATAAAGTAATTTGTAAATATATGGGCTCCAATGCGGCATAAGTCTATTTTTTTAAATAAACAGCTCTAACGTTACCACTAATTTGCTTACGGTTTCAAAACTTTATAATGGAATGCTGATGTTAAAAGGCGTCGATTTCTGAACCACTTGGTTCCTTTACTTGTGAGCAGACCATCACCTATCCATGGCCGAATAAATCGATACCAAAGATCATTTTTTGGTGCTGAAATACAATAAATGTTTGAATCAGTCGGCATTGACAATTATTTAGTTAATGGTTTGATCATATTACAAATCATCTCTGACGAACTCGCTTCATTTACAAACTAGCCGGTCGACTTTAAGTTATTGCTATGTAGTATTCGTACTGAATATTGTAATAATTCTACAATATTTTATTTTGAGCACGAGGAAACTGTAAATTATTGTTAGAACAAATGACTATAATATAAATACTAAAATAAGCAGTTTGTGATTAACATGATAAAAATACAGTTAAAGGTTAAAAGTGAAAATAAGAAAAGTTGGGAACAAATATACAACGTAAATTTGCAGTTAATTATTACCTCCACTGGTAAGAACAGCATGCACTGAATCCGGATGATAAACTAGTAAGATCGTCATCACCGGTCCAATCCAATGAGATATCATCAGGGGGAAAGTTTTAAATCGCTGGATTAACCGCAGGAGTCCAGTTTCGTTGTTAATATACTAAAGGTAATTTACGGAATCATGTATTTCTAAAAAATCGTTTTATATGCTTAATAATTACTCCAAAAAGTAAATTATTACGTTAATCTACTAAGATTACATTGTAGTGCAATATCTCAATGAGAGCAGTAGCAAAAAATAAAATAAAACATTAAAATCAGGCAGCATATTACATGTTTCATGTGTCCGTAAAACCAGTGCTTGTTCCTTTTGTCAACTCCTGCAACTTCGTCCAGATGCTTAGCATTGTTGTGCAGCCTTCGTAGCACCATACCATAGTGCATGAACAGATATAATGCCAGAATTACAAGGCAGGTCTCAAGAAAACTCCGATCGAAAACGAAAAATTTGGAATTCTCCCATAGAAATGTAATAAACTGCATTGTAAATATTCCTATTTCAATCTTGCAAGCTGCAAATGGTAAAACAATATTCGTAATAATTGCACGAATCCAATATAATACATTCAGCAATGTTAAGTAACATATATTAAGTTACGTTGTATAGCATGATCTAGACATGCATAAATATGACGAGAATATATGCTTTTTAACCTAACACCGAAAACAAATTTGGTTTGCTGAATTAAGGAATCAATTGTTTCTGCTAACAGACACAAAATATTTTAAACCCAAATAAAATGTTACGATTGTAGTTATATATTTTAAAACAAATGGTACAATAAATATATATAGGATTTAAAACTTGATAACCTATGTTCAATAAATATCAGTCCATATGAAAATTTCACCGTTAAATCACATACTCCTAATGAAACCATATTTTAAATCATACAGCTTTAAATTGATACAACTTCTGGGGAAACTACATTCTCAGTTTCTAAATATGTAATATGACTTCTTGCCGTTTCAGTAGGGTGAGCAGCCCTTATAATACAAACCCAGTTCGTTTGTTTCACGCATGAATGAAGAACCTTTGCCACTCATGGCTACATATTGCACGAAACACGGAATATTCTGAAGATATTTTGAACACATCATAATTCTCATTTTTTTAAATTACTAGACTACAAAGTAGTAAGTAGTATATTAGTTACGTAATCACCAAATAAGCTGCTTGGAATCTATCCTCACAAATAACGAAACTCTGAAAGTCTCAGTCGAATCAATTATTTTGATACTATCATGAGTCAAACTGAAAACTCTCTAAATATATTATTATAAAACAAAAAAAAACATATATTAAACTTCAATTATTAAATTGTTTAACTGAATATTCAACCGTTCAATTTAAAAACATGTGGTTCTTTTATAATTGTTTAATTTATAAATCCTTGCTAGCCCTTGCTTTCATGAACTTAGTAGAGCATGGTTGTTGCTGAGATAATTCAGATTTAACCATGCGTTGCGACGACGCTAAGATGGTGTGTCGAGTAGCATTTAGTAATGATCCGTTGAAATTGTACATAATTAAATTTTAAAAAAATTAATAATTCCAAATAATTTGGCATTAGTCGAAAATATCGTCGATATTTCCTGAATTGAAAAATAATTTTCACTTTAAATTTCTATAACAATTAAAGATGTACTACACAAATGGGAAAAAAAAACAGAAATAAAATTGACCAGTTTGCCTAAGGAAATCCTCAAAACAAAATATGCATAACCAAATATATATACAATATTATTACGCTTGTGAAATAACAGAACTGAAATAAATGAATACAAAATGTACATACGAACAAAAATATGTGTATTTCCCATATCCATCTTTAATCCTTTTCCAAGAAATTCTTATTCAATCATGTATTGATTTCGCGGCTTGTGTATTTTTTGTGCATATTATTAAGTTATGTTAAACTTATTAAGGTGTCCTTAATACCGTGCACGATTGTTGCCCTTTTCTCCTGTCAATCTTTTTCTCTCCGTGTAATTCAGCTATCTCAGAACCAATACTTACAATAAAACCCCCCCTCCTACATTTCGCAATACGTGGCGGGCTGATTGGTTTCTTTCTGTGTGAAAATTTATTTTGATTAATTTATTATCGGAAACGTGTTTTGCAATACGGACCAAAATAAATTTACAGTCTGGCCACAGCTCCGGGCATGTATAACGAACCAGTGTACTCGCATGTATTTTACCATGCCAGTTTATAAGCTGCAATAAAGAAACCTTCCAAGAGGGAGCCAATTCGGAGTCTAAATAGCCGGAGAACTCAGGCCAGATTTAATGCAACATAACGGAACGCCCGCCAAGTTTAAAATCTCCTGATTCTTCACAATCGACTCCACTAAAACTAGTGATTAGTCAGTATAACCGCAGGCGGAAGCGGCAAGTTAAAACAAACACGTCGGCATAAAATAAATAATTTAAAAGATATAAATAAATAGTAATATCGAAAGGAGTTCTGGACTTTTTTTTCGATTTGCAGGCTGTCACTTTAAGGCTTTTTGGCTTTTAAGTTTTTTGCATATTTTTTCGTATTTATTGGAAAAAGATTTAAAATACAATGTAAAAAACACAATAACGAGAGTGTATAACGAAAAAATATTAATTACTATTCAAGTCCAAAACGTCTTTATTAAGTAAGTCACAAACAACTTTCCATTGTTAAAGTTAATTTGCACCTCCATGTACTTCTATGGAACGTCCCTTGCCTAACGGAGAATCCGCGTATTTCAACGACTTTATATGATTGGCAGTCAACCATATAAAGAAGTCGCTTAAAGCTGATACGTCATAAATGTTTGAAAATAAAAAAGGACCCGCCAAGATTTGAACTCGGTGTACTGGATTCAAAGTCCAGAGCGATAACCGTTACACCACGGAACCACCTTTTTTCGCAAACATCAAAGCGTGGTAAAACATAGTTAAGAGACCACTTAACCGCCCTAATAACAGTACTAATGTCACATCACAATACATATAACGAGAACAAAGCACTGGGCAGTCTGATATAAGCAGAATATTTTCCATTCTAGAGTTGTTTTGATTAGGAAATAAAATAACACATTTTTTATTACTTTCTGATTATAACCATGGGATTAAATGTTTATTTAATAATAAATAATTTTTGAAAATAAAAAAATAGAAGACCGTTTTGTATATGAGTAGTTATATGTATCGGCCGCGTTAACCATTCGGCCACACGACCGTACTAAGCAGGTTGAATTTCTTAAGAAAATACTACCCAACAGTAATAGTGTACAACAGAACAATGTGTGGACCGACAGCAGCCGAACGGCAGAATGTCTTAGGAAACAGTTATTTACATGTAAATAGTTAAACAGATGCCCACTTTAATTTGTGGTTAAGTGACTTATTTTTGGATTTTGCGCTAATTTTACGAATCTCGAATCTAATAAGTACGAATCTCTATTACAAGGTTCTGAAAAATTTCAAACAAGGGGTAAATTTGTTAACTTTACATTTGTATATTACAAAGCGCGCACATAATAGGAGGCAATTTACGAGTTGATTGCAGTTTTTTTTACCGAGCCAAGTTTCGTACCCATGATGGGCTCGTCACCAGGACCGTTTTTTGTATAAGAGTCGGTATATGTATCGGTCGCGTTAACCATTCGGCCACACAACCGTACAGTTGATTGCAGTTTTTTTGCAAATCCGAATAACTTTTTCAGTGTTAGCGACCACTGGCGGTAATCGTAAATTGGCGCAGATCCATGCGCTTACGTTCTCCCAGTATTTAATGACTTCTGGGCATTCGCAAAAAAATTGAAACAACGTTTCTTTATCCCTTTTACAGAAGACACAAAGATCCGAGTCTACTTTCCCAAATTTATAAAGAATGTCATTGATGACTATGGCCCTTAGATTGAGTTTAATCTGAAACGAGCGGAGTCTAGACTCAAGTGTACAGTAAAAGAAGTTTTTATAAATATTTTTCCATGACTCGGTGGGTGGGGGTATAGCGTTTGTGTCTTTAACCCATTCAAGTTCTTTTTTCTTGGAAAACCAAATATAAGTATTTTTGACCGTTTGGCACTTTTCCAGGACAATATCCGCTACTGCCGTATCGCACGCCAGCGCTGGGGTCGTAATATCAGTTGAAGCGTCATTGAGTGGTTTTTGAATTGCTGATATAAGCTTGATGTATTCGATAAAATCGGTATTATTAGGCAATAAACTTAGCTTTCTAGCTACTTTGTCGTAGCTTAAGTATCCTTCAGCGTGGTTGGTGATTTAATTTAATTGTACCAGGGCGGCATTTGCAAGGTTCTCTCTATAAACATGGGTTCATTTCGGTATCGGACGTTTTTGTTGAACCACAGAGATACTTTTTGGGTCTGTACAAATTTGCTCTTAACAGATATACCAAGGGTTGCTCGCCATGCTTGAATATTACATCTGGTCAATCGAAGCGGGAAATGTTTTGCTATTTGTTTTGTTTACTTTCAGTCGGTAATTTTGACTTAACAGCGGAGAAGAGAGTTGTGCTTGAGGTCACTTTGGTTTCGATGGTTTTCCACGCACTGGAATAATTACCGTTCAGGAACTTGACCACCCATTTCATCTGAAGGGAGAGTAAGTATGCGTCAATATCTAGCATATTGGCTCTTCCCTGCTCGATAGGACAGGAGAGGGTCTCACGCTTAACCCGTTCCCACGTTAAGCCCCAAAGAAACGTATGTATTAATCCCGTTAAGGTTTTTAATAAAAATCTTTGGGAATGACACCTGGTACACTTCCGACCTTGTAGATAAGCGTTGGGACAAGAAGGCTTTTAATTACCGTGACTTTTCCCAGCAGTGTGAGGTTTCTGGCTTTCCACAGGTTAATAACCGTTCTTAACTTATTCAAAGAGTTGCTAAAGTTTGGTTCAAAGGGGAGAGAATTGCGAGTAACAGGGATTATAGCACCCCGGTATTTAAATGAGTTGCCTAGCCACTGTAATCCTTGTCGTATAACGGAGTGGTGGAATTATTTCGGTTTGATACACTAGTAAGACAGACTTATTGCTCCAGTTTACTCTGCATCCAGACAACCTGTCGAATTTTTGTTGTTATTCAAAAAGTTCTTTGAGCGCCGTTGTGTCCCCATTTGTGAATATAAGGGTGTCATCTGCGAGCAGTGATACTTTTATAACCCTGTTCACAATTACCATTCCTGGTATTTGTACCTTGTTTCAAAGTTTAATTGCAAGGCACTTAATACAGATTGAAAATAGGCTGGGTGAGAGCCCTGGCGAACTCCTTTTTCGATTCTAAATTTAGGGAAAAGAAGTTGTTGTTAACTATCATTGCAACTGCGTCTTGGTATACAACCCTGATCCATTTACGGAGTTTCGGTCCAAATCCGAAAGTTTCCAGCGCTTTACCGATAAAATTCCAGCTAAAGGGGTCAAACGCTTTGTAGATGTCTAGCGCCACCATCGTTAAAGGTATTTGCGCTTAGTCTGCATAGTCTATCGCGTTAAACAACAGGCAAATATTGTTGCCAATAAAACGTCCCGGTAAAAAGCCGTTTTGATCTTTGTGTATAAGACTCGGAAGAACTGTTTTAATGCGATTGTTTAAAGCTTTGGACATTATTTTGTAATCGGTGTTGAAAGGGGTTATGGGCCGATAGTTGTCTACTATGTCCGGATCTTTGTCTTTTTTGAGAATTAGAATCGTGGTTCCGCATTTTTGTGTTGTGCTCAAGTGTCCTTGCTCGAAACAAAAATTTGCACATTTAAGAAATATATTTTTAAGAGAGTCCCAAAATGCTTTGTAAAATTCTGTGGGAAACCCGTCCATGCCCGGAGATTTGTTGTTACTTAGTTCTTTCAGCGCAGCGTAGCATTCGGTCTCTGTAAGGTTTCATTCGCACATAGCCATTTTTTCATGTTCTACTGAGAGGGTATTCGGTATGTCATGAAGGTACTTGTCCAGCTCTTCGGCAACATTGCCTTGGCGGTTTTCACTGTACAGAATGTCGTAGAAGCGGTGCAACTCTTGTAGGATCTGACTCTGGTTAGTGTTTAGGATTTTGTTTATTTTAAGACTTATAATTCCCCTTTTCTCGCTTTTGTGTTTTAAAGGTTGAGGAAAAAGGACGTGTTTTTAACCCTTTTGGCCCACTTAGCTTTACTGCGTATATAGTTGCTCTACTGTGTGCCGTGTGGTTATTTCTGGTGTTTGGATCGATCACTTCAGCGTCAAGTAGTAAAATATATTTCTCGAGTTTTGTTTTTGGGTAATCCTGCCTTCAGTGCGTCCTAAACCACATCTGGTTTAACTTACCCGGTATCATTTATCATTAGGTAGTCTTTAATAGATTCCTTGATTAAAGCAACGAATTTGTTGTCGTTAAGCAACGAGCAATTTAGTTACCAGTAGCCGGGGCCTCTTGGTAATACTCGGAGGTCTATTTCCAAACTTACAAGTTTGTGATCTGATCGAATGCTTGCTTTAATGTCACATTCTATAACCTTTGATTTCAGCTTCTCCGATGTTAAGAAAAAGTCCACTCTTGTGGCTACAAGGGGGTTATACTGCGTTCTTGTAAATACGCGTTTAGTTGGGTTCTTTGTACGAAAGGCATCGTATAGATTAAAATGTTCCATGTATTCGATTATTTCGTTGCCGGCGTTCCTATTTTAGTGGGGTGCCTTACCGCCTGCTTTGTCCATATTGTTCTGGATAACAACATTAAAGTCTCCCCCGAGTATAATTACCTCATTGGTAAACGAATTGATTTTTGTAAACATGTTTGTAAAAAAACGCAGGGCCATCCTTGTTTGGACCGTAGACACAGTCCAATGTCACTGCGACATCATTGATCATGATTTGTGCTAGCACAAAACGACCTTCACTATCAATTTCCGATTTCAATATCTGGTATTTCCCTTTCCCGCGAATGAGAATGGCCACGCCCCGAGCATTTTTAGATCCGTGTGATGCGATTATGTCGCCACCCCACTCCATTTCCCATAGTTTGATTGTGGACTTGGTACTGTGTGTTTCCTGCAGCATAACTATATGTGCCCCCTTGTTCCGTAAATAATTAAAGACGGATCTACGTTTTTTGGTTGTGCGGATTCCTGCGACATTGTATGTTAGTATTTTGGTAGCCTCTAGATGTATATAAAGAACAGAGGGTAATTGTTCATTGCTTAAACGCATTTAGATAGCTTGTGGCACAGTAGTCGGTGTTGCAGGAACAACGATAAGGCTCTCTTGTATAGATTGGTACAGCGGAACATTTGCCACATTCACATAAAATTATTTTGTTGTCGCATTTTTCATTAATACAAAAACTTTGGTGGTAGATCTAACAAAGTAATAAAGTAACAAAGGATACGGAGACTTTCAACGAAGCGACCGCTTCGCGCGACGCCGTCAGTGGAGATTACAGTATATGGCTGAACAATTTTGAACACGATAGAACACCGAGTTCCTTCAAACTGTGGGAATCCTACACGTATTTATAATTGTCTTACTGTACATTTTAACAATTAGGTCGCCATGCCATGTGTTCATATTTTGTGCAAGGGAAATTGCGATTAGTTTCCTGACAGCCCAGTCGATGAATTATTTCCCGCGTTCTTATTAACGAGGTCCAAGCCTCGTGTATACAAACCTGTGTTTCCTGTTATGTATCTTATATAAACCCTATAAGATTTCGTAATATCAGAGAGCATTTTAGTTGGTCCTCCCTTAGACTAGCTGCTCTTTCAAAACCTTTACCTATACCTACCTAAGCTATGCCCTGTGTAAAGCTCTTTTCCTTGCTGCACCTTGCGTAAATACCCAATAAAATACTTAACCTATGCTACCCCTTCTTTTACTCGGGTAAAACCCGCTAAAAGCAAAGGCTGCTACAAAACTTTTACACTGTGAAACAAATGGCGCTCCACGCAGCATAACTTGGAGATGCACGATTTCGTAATTATCAATATTGAGAATATGCAACGCAACAAATGGAAGATCGGCAGAGTGTTACAAAGATGACAAAGGAAGGAGAACAAGCGCAGCTTTAGTTCTCCGCCGTCTAATACATAAACTGATGTTGCCACTTGGGCTAAAGAAAATACAATTTTCTAACAACTTGGGTTCGATTCCCGAACAGGGAGCCTTTCAAACCATTTTAAACCTTTAGATGTAGGTGTGTATTTATGGTGGAAAATATTTCATTTCGCGTTCTTTTGAGTTTATTTAAAAAAATTCAATTTTTGAGAAGTCATGCAATAGTCAAGTATTTTTTGTTTATGTTTTTGTTCTCTCGTTTAAGTGCAAACCAAGCAGTTGTAGTGATTTAAATTGTGTGCTTGTATTGTTGGCTTAATAACACAAAGAAGTCGATATTAACAACTCATGTATTGTATTGCGGGAACTAAATCAAAAAAATACAAAAGATAAACAAAGTACGCCAGTGAAACAAAATAATACGCACCTGACATTTCCGGTAAAAATATATAATGTAATTCTTTGTGTACTAAAGAAAACACTGTAACCATAACCGGCCCGCTGGTCTAACGGTTAAGTGCGTCGCCTTTTCAATCGAAAGGTTGTAGGTGCGAAACTGGTCGCTAGATAGTCGGTTGTGTCCTTTACGAAAATTGCCTGAAACCAGCGGATTAATGGTTTCTACCAAATTAAAAGAACGTGTGAATCATACACAACATACTGCAATAGCTCCACTAACCCGACGATGGGCACGAGGAGATCTGACGACTGCCCGTGTGGTAACTCCCTTGGTTTTCCCATTCACGGGGATAAACATGAATATCCTATCCTGTCCTCCTATATGTGATCATGGACGATGAACTTGCGTAGTTCAGACGCAAATAAACGATTCTCCGACGAGAAGCCTTAAATGATTTGATTTTTGTGTACAGTTTAGAGTCGTCTTATGTGTTGTGTTAAGTCCATGTTATGTCCCCAGTTTAATTTACACGTCATCGCATGCATCACCAATTGAACCGCATGAGTATGAGATGCATGCGATACGTGGCCAGTCCTCGTTTTGCAATTCATTTTTTCATGGTAGATCTGTAGTGAACGGAACCTGGCGTTGTATTGCTGTTGTGTAATTTTTTGTGTATTTTATTAAGTTATGTTAAACTTATTAAGGTGGTGCTTAATGAGGGCACGACGGTTCCACTTTTCTCCTGTCAATCATTTTCTCTGCGTGTAATCCATCCATAATCTCAGAACCAATACTTCTATAATCTCAGAACCAATACCTACAATATAACCCCCGAAAAAACCTTCCAATATATATATAAAACCCGAAAGTTTTCTCTAAACTAGATGCAAAATCTGGTTTCTGGCAGGTTAAGCTCACTTATCAATCACGATTGTTTACAACGTTTATGACACCGTTTGGAAGATTTTGTTTTAACAGACTTCCATTTGGTAAATCAAGCGCACCGGAACACACCAATCTAAAATGTCGGAGATTCTCTGTGGAGAGGAAGGGGTCGTTTGCGAAATGGACGATATTCTGGTTCACTGTCGAAATCAAAAAGAACACGATCGGCGTTTAGAACGAGTCCTCAGAAAACTTCAAAAATGTGGTATGACGCTTAACAGTACTAAATGTGAATTTTCATGCGACCCAGTCAAATTCGTCGGACACATCATAGATTTAAATGGTATACGAGCAGACCCCGACAAAATTAAATCAATTGTGAGATGAAAGAGCCCAAAAACGTCACCGAACTTCGTCGATTCTTGGAAATGGTAAACCAACTAGGTAAATTCACTTCCACTCTAGCCGACTCGTCGAAAGCACTTAGAGAGCTGCTAGTCAAAAGTAAGGTTTGGGGGTTTGGGGCGAGCAGCAGCAACGTGCGTTTAACGGTGTTAAACAAATGTGTGCTTCAAATAGTGTCTTAGCGTTTTACGATCGTAATCGTGAAACGATAGTTTCTGCAGATGCTTCATTCTACGGTCTTGGAGCAGTGCTGTTGCTGAAACATGGTGTAAATTGGAAACCGGTGGCATATGCTTCCCACTCAATGAACCTGACAAAACAGCGGTATGCTCAAATCGAAAAGGAAGCTCTGGCAGTAAAATGGGCGTGTAAACGGTTTTCAGTATACGTTTTAGGATTAAAGTTTACCGTGCACACCGATCATAAGCCGCTTGTATCGCTACTTTGGTCTAAAATATTAAGCGATTTACCTCCACCAACATTAAGGTTCCGATTGAGATTGATGCGATTCCTCTACGACGTGGTGCATGTACCTGGAAAACAACTGACCATAGCGGATACCCTATCCCGATCTCCACTACCTGATGAGCCAAACTCCAGTAATGCTACAGAAAGTTTGATGGACGACGCATTCGTTATGTCTATTGTCGACGCGATACCAGAGTCAAACCGAAGAATCGAAGAAATTAAACAAAGTGTGGCCAAGGATCCAATTTGCAAATTATTTTATTTTGTAAAACTAAGTGGCCCCGGAGGTCTAAACTTAAAGAACCCTTACAGTTATATTACCCTTACAGACATCTTCTGTCGGAAAAAAAGTCTGCTATATGGAAGCAGACTTGTGTGCTACACAGCACAACAACAGTAAGAGTTATACAACATCTTAAATCCATGTTTTTGGGGTTAGGCGTCCCAGATACTATAGCATCTGATAATGGGCCCCAGTATGCTTCGCAAGAATTTAAAGACTTCACAAACCTATATAAAATAACCCACCTAACATCCAGTCCGATGTTTCCTCAGAGCAATGGTAAATCTGAAAGAGCGGTTCAAACTGTAAAACACCTTCTACACGAGTCCAACGATTTGCCGAGAGCCTTACTGGCCTATCGAACGGCGCCATTAATTAACGGATTTTCTCCTTCGCAGCTATTAATGGGAAGAAGACTTCAGACGGCGATTCTAATGAGTCGTCAAATGTTGGTACCAAGGTGGCCGAATTTCAACAGTCTGAAGAAACTGAAAAAAATGCGCAACATCAACAAAGGAGAGACTATGACAGGAGGCAGGGAGTTAGGCCTTTGCCGAGCCTTCGTATCGGCGACCGCGTAATAATCCGTGACAACCGAAAAGAAGGAGAAGTTAAAAGTAGGCACCGGTTGCCTCGGTCGTACATGATCGGCACATCTGGAGGAGAGTGTTACGCAGAAACCGGCACTTAATAAATTTGTTGCCCAGGACAACGATCGAACAAATGAATCCACAACTGACCCTGCCTGCAACTCCTCGCAGGTCCAAGCGAACCATTCGGCCACGAATAATATTTAGTCCTTAAAAAGTAATAATCTCTTTACTGTTTTTTTATTTTATTTTATAATTGTTTTTATTTTTTAGAACTTGGAAGGGGAGATGTATTGTGTAAACCATTCCTTAGTTTATTGCGTTGACTCCCTGATGATTTACAATGATTACTTACTCCCCCACGCCCTCGACATTCCTACATTCCCCGCGCCAGCTAATTGTATATACCTCGTGTATGTTTGCCTGTTTGGGGCAGTTGGTACTCGATAAAATCAGAATAAAACATTTATTATTATTCTTTCCTTTCCAGTTGGTGAAAGGACGAACTTTGCATCACTTTTTTGATGCAACATAGGATACGGTGAATTTAAACGAAGCCACCTCTACGCGCGACGCCGTAGTCGGAGAGTACAATACAAAGATGAACAATTTTGGACACGATGGAAAACCGAGTTCCCTTAAACTTTTACACTGCGAAACAAATGGCGCTCCACGCAGCACAACTTGGTGGATATTGTAATTCTCACAGATGAGAATATGCAACGCAACAAATGGAAGATCGGCCGAGTGTTACAAACATTTCCTGGTAACGACAAATTAGTTCGTAAAGTCGAACTAATAATGGAAGAGGATGATCGGGATGACGAAGGAAGGAGAACAAGTGCAGCGCTAGTTCTCCGCCGCTCATGACATAAACTGATGTTACTACTTTGGGCTGCAGAAAATACAAATATCTAATGACATGGGTTCGATTCCCAAACGGGGAGCCTTTCAAAGCATTTTAAACATATAGATGTGGGAAATTATTTTTATTTCGATTTTCCTTTGAGTTTATTTAAACATTCTTAATTTTTGAAGAGCAACGGTCGCAAATTTTGTCTTTTATGTTATTATTTGTTCTCTTGCTTGAGTTGTACGTCACATCTTGTTTTAGTGCGTGTTGCGTGGCATACCCTTGAGACCTTAAGTCAAGCTAAGTTTAAGTGCGAACCAAGCCGTTGTAGAATATTTTGTTTCATTTACGTACTTTTGTTTATCATTTTATTATTTTGTTTTAGTTAGCGCAACGCAATACAAGAACACCATATTTTGCACCTACCAAAATATAAAAGGCCAGGCTCGTACCGAAAATTGATAAAGATGGTCCAAAATTGGGCGATGACATAGCTACAAATATGTGAAATTGATTGAACACAGTACACCTTTCTTATGTAAATGTAGTGCTCAACATGGTTACGGAACAATAATTTAGGAAACTTTTTTATTTTTATAATTTATCAAAATTATATGCTTTAAGCATAGCATTACACAATGTTGCGGACCTTAGAAACAACAAGAAACGTAAATCAATTTTTTTGTTTAAAGCTCAAGAAATTTGCTGTTATTATTTTACAAGAAAGAAATGGCATGAACGATGTAGAAAGTTTCTGGGAATTGAATTGGCAAGGCGAAATACTTTTGGGTGCATAGTACCACCAAAAATTGCCAACAAACAATTGTCAAACACCAGATTACCAGTTGAAATGTACAGTCGTGTGGCCAAATGGTTAACGCGACCAATACATATACCGACTGCTTAATACAAAATCTATCAAAGTGACTAGCCCATCACGGGTTCGAAACTTAGCTCGGGTAAAAAAGATCACCATAGAAATGCAGATCCACATGGACAATATCTATCTTCTTTATGGTCCAAATAAAGATAATCCCGCATTCTTTGCAAAAGTTTTTAAAGTAATTAACGACATGCAATACCCGCGAGATACAGTTATAGGAGAGGATTTTAATTTAACACTTGACCGCAAACGTAGGTCGTTGCATTAAACATGTGGGTACTTTGGCTAACGGAAACGTGAAATCCTTTTCTCGTATTCAAACGAACCCATACCACGCAAGTAGAATTGATTTCTTTTTGATATCTTAAACGCTAATCTCAAAGCTACTCAAGGAAAGCATCGTGCCAAGCATTAACTGTGAACATAATATTGTTACCATTGATCTCTGTCTAACACCTACAGTACGCGGAAGAGTACACTGGATGTATGTTTTTGTCTATTTAAATCCTCGTTACATTCAAACAATTAAGTAAGCACTGAACGACTTTTGCAGAAATAACACCCCCTCTCTCTTGAGCCAAATTTAACATGGGACATTTTGAAATGCCACATCAGGGGTGTAACGATTACCGAGCAGCGCAGAACTTTTGCACCAAGCAGCGCAGAAAGCACGAAGCTGTTTAGAAACAATTAGAAACAGCCATTCAAGCTATAGATCCGAACACAGCCTCTGATGGGAATTCCCCAAACCCGAGCTCTTAGAAAACCTCAATGACCATAAAAACGAGCTAACCGCCCACGTGGCGCTGTTATAAGAAGTCGAACCCGGTGGGTCGAAAGTGGAGAGAAATATACTAAATATTTATTTAACCTAGAAAAACTACACGGTGCAAAAGGAGCGATTTATCGAGTTAAAACTTACCAATCAGGAGGTTATATTGCACGAAATTACTGCCATCTATAGCACCCTCTATAAAGAAGACTTAACCTGTAAATCACCCGATGCAACAGCATCACATTTGGCATCCCTTAATGTACCGTTAGAATCTGAAATTACCGAAGAAGAATGCCTTATCGCTATTAACTCAATGTTAAATAACAGGAGCCCTAGTAATGATGGAGTTTCGGCAGAGTTTTATAAAGTAATGTGGCCGATAATGCGCCGAGTATTCATGGATTCCATCAGGTAAACAAAAAGTCAAGGTTCACTCTCCGGTACCCAGGCTCAAGGAGGTATAACACTTATTTTTAAATAGGATAAAGACCCATGTCACAAATTACCTTCCAATCACTCTCTTGAACGCTGAATATAAAAATCATAGCAAAGGTTATTAATAATAGACTAAACACATTTCTTGATATACTGATTTGCAAGGATCAAAACGGTTTTATGAACGGTCAGTATATAGAAAACAATCTACGGCTGATATTCAATATGAAAGACTACTACGACACGGAGAATATTCCTGGAACAATCATCACGGTAGATATGTTCAAGGCCTTTAAAACATTAGTTGGAATTTTTAAGTTAAAATACTGAAAAAGTATGGTTTTGGAGACCGGATAATAAATACATTTGGTAATAACCATTTACGCCAATCCCAGTTGTTCCGAAATAAACAACGTCCATTTATCCAAATATTTCACGATTCGGATAGGTGTCAGGCAAGGTGACCCGCAATCCCCGACATTTTCTATTCTTGTCATAGAAATAATGGCAATAAAGCTCGCTTCTCCCCATTCAGGAGACTTAACTATGGGGGAAAATAAATTAAACTGTCACTACTGGCTGACG
This sequence comes from Ciona savignyi, assembly GCA_000149265.1. Taxonomy (NCBI): domain Eukaryota; kingdom Metazoa; phylum Chordata; class Ascidiacea; order Phlebobranchia; family Cionidae; genus Ciona; species Ciona savignyi. The sequence goes on from CH003387.1 coordinate 530,191, forward strand.
ATGCAACAATTTAAATGAAAGGAGACCAAAGTGACTTTACCCACATTTATAAAATTGTACACTATTTGGGGAATATGGCTGTAACCAAATTAAATATCGCGAAATTCAATGCTTTTTACGTTGGTACAAAACGGGAACGTTTGCTGTCTGAAGGTCTAACGTGGGCAGCAGATAAAGTCAGATATTTGGGTATCTTAATACCAGTGACTACCAGCAATAAAAAAATTGTTTGAATGGAATCTCCTTTCCCAAACATATTCTCAAGGCTAAATATGTGATACGTACGATCTCTTACTCTAATCGGAAAAATTACACCGAATCCAAGTTGCCGACGAATTACGCCGACGTATCAACGAAAAGCACCGAGGTAGATCGGCCAACCATCCCCGTGAGAATGTGGGGTTATCGCAATTGAAGGTGAATACCAACCTACATGATTCACACCATGCACTGACCACCTCTGATCCACTTAATCAAATCACTCATTATGCCAATGCTCACGTACAAATTATCTATGTTACCTTCTCATCCATCGATTCAGTTCCTCACAAAACTTAAGACTAAACTTCATCTGGAAATCACAATTGGAACGCATCAACCGAACAAAAATGTGTAGCGGAACAACTGTACAAGAAATCTCTTTCTACGAGTTATCAAGCCGGTTCTCGGACACTCTAGCTAAACACAAAAAAAACATAAAAAAAACGAGTCTGTCCCACAGAGCGATTTGCGGCACATGAATTTCTGTCTTACTACCACATCCTTGATGACTTGAAAAGATACAGGAGTTAATAAGGAAATAACTAGAGAGTGTCAACCACGTGTTTAACCACCACTATTTGTAAACCACATGTTGCAGGCCATCTATTCATGCTACAGTGTCCCTAACCACAACTTGTATTTTATACACTGAATATGTAGTTTGTTTCTGCAAGCATAAACGCATGGGTCCCATAGTTATCAAACCAAACTTCTTTTCCATGTATTGTTAAAAAAAATTAACGTCTTAAATTTACGAACATTTTCACCACACAAGTTTTAAATTAAACCTTATGTTCAAGCGCTGAAGTGAAATGAAGCTAAATTGCCAAAACAGCCCGATTAAGTTTTTTATGGTTTCAGGGAATTTCCCCTAGGTATAGTAGATAAGTTGCTGTTACGGCACGCGGTAATGGAGTAGACTCACTTGTCTTCGTTGTGATTTATTAAGCGGTTACTAAAACAAAAAAGAAAACTGCGTAAATAATGAGCCATAAACATAAACAATATTACACACCTTTACATTACCACGTCCGTCCTTTAAACTTAAATTTAGTCCCAATTTCTTTCCTTATTAAACAAGTAGAATAACAGACTGCGTACCCGAGTGCAGCGTAAAGAAAAAGAACTCCAAATGCAAAAACGTAAACTAAGACTCAAGGACAACTCATAGAAATAGAAAGGTAGCAAAATAATTGAACCATAAAAAAACGCAACTGCAGTGGTGCAGTTACATGGCTCTCCAAAATTTAAACGGAATTTTTAAACAAACAAAAAAAACGAAACACTCGACATGTTTCGAGCTCTCTCTTTAGAAATCGCCTTGTATGAAGCCACGTTTATTCACGTGGCGAGTAACCTTTAACGTTGGCTCCCCGTTCGGGAATCCCCGGTTCCGCCCTTAACCAATATAACAAGTTAGTGTATCTTCTGATATTCGATTAGCATTGTTCACTTTATAACTGCACTATCGTTTTCATCATTGACGTCATGTTTGGAGTAGTGTTTTGTTTAGCCTCTCCTACTTGATCGTCCAACTCCAATATTCTTGCTTCTCGTTTTGGGTGCAATAGGTGTGAGCGAAGCTTGCTGTACTTTATGTGTGCAGAGGGGATGGAGTTGTACTTTAGTGCTTGTGTACGCATTATTCTTCCTTCCATACCGGTGATCATAAATATCTTTGCAACAGCCAACATAACCCTGTGGTCGCAGTCCACCATAATTATGGTGATTGATCCCACTGTGCAAATCTCTGCTTTCGATATCGGACATATGCACCATTTTTGAACTCACACCTTTGAAGGCTTCCGTTGGGCGTCCACAAATCCCTGCTTCCTGCGTTTTCCGTTCTTTGTCAAATCGAACACGAGCACACAATTTTAGCGGCATAGTCGTTCCTGTGTTGGACTTTACTTTGCTTTCCTGTCGCAATCGCCGGGACGTGTTATTGGGAATAAAATAAGGTGGAATTGAAATACCGGGATTTATTTTTTCTTTGTTAGAAGAATTGTCAATCTCACCACTGTACCGCGCCTTTCTTTTCTTTAAACTAAAATCCCCATTCACCTTCGTCGGTTATTCTGTAATTAGTTTTTGTCAACTTGCTTGGAGGAATCTCTGCGACATGGTTGCCGAGAACTTCCTTTCTAATAAGCACTGTAATTTTTCGCATATAGCGGCTTGCTCATAAAGCACCGCTTTTTCTGCCAGAGACGTTTCCAAAATAATGATACATTATTCTTCATTTTAACATTTTGCGATATAAATGGCAGCGGCACTTTATAGTGTCCGTCTGACCACTTCGTGATGTCTTGGCTAATAATATCAACAAACTTACGGTCATATTTTCGAGTACCATGACGTTGTTGATCCACAAATTCCGAATCCATCCACCTTCTCGGCTGTGATGGGTTTACGATCTCCTTCGTGTTTGAACATCCATGTTGTACCGTCAGACCTAAATCTGCTTCATAACAACGATGGTAAAATAGCGGTATTTTGCTTTGGTACATTGTAGCTTCCCACTATCCCCCAACCTAGAGAGGACTTTTGGGCGTAGGCTCATTTTCACCTCCAGCGATGACCTCCCTTGGCCTAATCGCTCCGGGGACATTAGTTCCAAGTAACAAACCCTACACCTATAGGTGCATCCTGCTGTGGCGGCAAGAGAAACTTGGCAATTTTCCTCAAGTGAGGCCATTTCTCGGCATGACTGGGCAACGGAATTTGATAACGGTTGGCCAATATTTCCGGGCTTGTGTAGCACTGGTTTATGTCAAACCTCGCATCTCTCTCATAACTTAATACCTCTAAGTTGGTTATTCGGTGACTCATGACGTTTTCACGACCAGAAATCGTGGTTAAATCAAGTCGAGTTTGTGGTCCATTTACACCCAATCGCAGCCGAAGTCCTTCGGATATAAAAGATGTGTTTGATTGTCCGTCTAAAATACTGTAGCACAGAAATTCTTTTTCCGGATTTCGACTATCTCGCACCCACACAGGGACGATCATGCTATGGTTCATTGTCAGTGCATTGTCGTCGACTACAGTTGTGCTTCTGGTGCGATTGCAAAACAACTGTGGAATACCATGGACATGCAAGGGGGTGAGATGCGATCTACGGCAAATGGTACACGTAGCTCGGTTAGTGCATTTCCTTGCTATATGCTCTCTACTGGAGCCACATCCGTAACAAAGTCCACTCGTTCGTAAAAAGTACCGTCTATCCGCCAAATTTATTTTCATATAAGCGTCACATTCGTTCAAACTATGGGTGTTGCTGTTACAGTATGTGCAAGTATATGACCGGGTTACCTGCTGGGGATTTTCCATCGTTTCTCTTGATCGGATATGGAAGGAGCTCGTCAATCTGTTGTACGCGTTTCCTCGTCGGTCTAAAGCGGAGCCAATTTCTTGCAGTTCAGGGATGTTTTCCCTTTCCGATTGCAGAGCGATAAACTCTGCTAATTTTTCAAAGGGTGGGTAATTGTTTTTATTGTCCAATTTATACTCTAGTACCACATCCCGCCACCTATAATAAACGGAGGTAATCGGGCTACGAGTTTGGCACTTTCCGTGGCGTAGTCCAACACGCCTAACTCTGGGATTTGTCTTTTGGCCGCAACAATTTGATTTAGGAAGTCTGAAAAGCGCCTTATACCTTTAGCGTCATTTGCTTGAATTCTGGGCCATGCATATAGTTTAGTGGTGAATGATTTGCTGACCAAACTGTTGTTTCCATACCTTTCTTTTAGTTTGGTTCTTGCTTCCAGGTACGCTTCGTCCGACTGCAGCAGGAAGAATCCGTCAACCACCGACCTTGGTTCACCTGTTAAAAACTGTTGCAAAAGATTAAGTTTTTGAGCAGCGCAAGTGGCTTGTGTATCGACTAACGCTGTGAACGCAGTTTCCCAAGACGGAAATTGCAGCGGGTCACCGTTGAACACTTCGATTTTAACAGGCAGGGTGTAGTTGGCGCTTTCCATTGATCTCCGGTTTGATTTCTCCACTGAGCCACCTTGTTGCAATCGATCCAGTGCGCGTTCGGCTTTTAACGTCGCTTCGTTAACCAGGTCTTGTAAACTCAACGCTTTCTTCGACCACTTAACCTGCAGGGACGTGGAACAGGTTTCCTTCCTCTCTATATATAGCTTTCTAAAGTTGCGTTTGGCCTTGAACAACTCCCGTTACAGCTTGTTGGATCGGTCTTCTTTCGTCCGACACTATTGCACATTCCGTGACCTCATCCACATTACATAATAAATAGTTCTCCGCGTCTAACAAGTCTCCGTCGAACCTTGAATCCCGTCGAACCGTCACGTTGAAATCTAGCTCATCTAATTTAACTTCGGGCGCACTCGAAGCTTCCATCACATCCGTGTTTTCTTGGAACATAATCAACGCCGACGTCGTTGTAAAGTAACTGTTACGGCACGCGGTAATAGAGTAGACTCACTTGTCTTCGTTGTGATTTATTAAGCGGTTACTAAAACAAAAAAGAAAACTGCGTAAATAATGAGCCATAAACACAAACAATATTACACACCTTTACATTACCACGTCCGTCCTTTAAACTTAAATTTAGTCCCAATTTCTTTCCTTATTAAACAAGTAGAATAACAGACTGCGTACCCGATTGCAGCGTAAAGAAAAAGAACTCCAAATGCAAAAACGTAAACTAAGACTCAAGGACAACTCATAGAAATAGAAAGGTAGCAAAATAATTGAACCATAAAAAAACGCAACTGCAGTGGTGCAGTTACAGTTGCTGTTTTAACATATGTGGGTCATGTTATGTAACAATTCTTAAGTTTTAATCTGATATGTCGACTCCTTGTTGGAGATGTCAGTGCGATATGGCATGCCTGTCACAATCATAATTTAGGAACATATCATTATTTTTAACGTAATTAGCCTAAGTGAATATATTAATTGGCACAAAGTGTCTAATGGTCTAACATTTCACTAAATCTGATAAAGGTTGGGGCAGCCGTTCAAGCGCTATATGCCCCAAAAGACTAATTTATTGGAACAAAAACCTTTAGGATTTTTAACGTCTCAGGGGAATTT
>CH003387.1:538555-553421 GCA_000149265.1 Ciona savignyi
ACCTTCTCATCCATCGATTCAGTTCCTCACAAAACTTAAGACTAAACTTCATCTGGAAATCACAATTGGAACGCATCAACCGAACAAAAATGTGTAGCGGAACAACTGTACAAGAAATCTCTTTCTACGAGTTATACAAGCCGGTTCTCGGACACTCTAGCTAAACACAAAAAAAACATAAAAAAAACGAGTCTGTCCCACAGAGCGATTTGCGGCACATGAATTTCTGTCTTACTACCACATCCTTGATGACTTGAAAAGATACAGGAGTTAATAAGGAAATAACTAGAGAGTGTCAACCACGTGTTTAACCACCACTATTTGTAAACCACATGTTGCAGGCCATCTATTCATGCTACAGTGTCCCTAACCACAACTTGTATTTTATACACTGAATATGTAGTTTGTTTCTGCAAGCATAAACGCATGGGTCCCATAGTTATCAAACCAAACTTCTTTTCCATGTATTGTTAAAAAAAATTAACGTCTTAAATTTACGAACATTTTCACCACACAAGTTTTAAATTAAACCTTATGTTCAAGCGCTGAAGTGAAATGAAGCTAAATTGCCAAAACAGCCCGATTAAGTTTTTTATGGTTTCAGGGAATTTCCCTAGGTATAGTAGATAAGTTGCTGTTACGGCACGCGGTAATGGAGTAGACTCACTTGTCTTCGTTGTGATTTATTAAGCGGTTACTAAAACAAAAAAGAAAACTGCGTAAATAATGAGCCATAAACATAAACAATATTACACACCTTTACATTACCACGTCCGTCCTTTAAACTTAAATTTAGTCCCAATTTCTTTCCTTATTAAACAAGTAGAATAACAGACTGCGTACCCGAGTGCAGCGTAAAGAAAAAGAACTCCAAATGCAAAAACGTAAACTAAGACTCAAGGACAACTCATAGAAATAGAAAGGTAGCAAAATAATTGAACCATAAAAAAACGCAACTGCAGTGGTGCAGTTACATGGCTCTCCAAAATTTAAACGGAATTTTTAAACAAACAAAAAAAACGAAACACTCGACATGTTTCGAGCTCTCTCTTTAGAAATCGCCTTGTATGAAGCCACGTTTATTCACGTGGCGAGTAACCTTTAACGTTGGCTCCCCGTTCGGGAATCCCCGGTTCCGCCCTTAACCAATATAACAAGTTAGTGTATCTTCTGATATTCGATTAGCATTGTTCACTTTATAACTGCACTATCGTTTTCATCATTGACGTCATGTTTGGAGTAGTGTTTTGTTTAGCCTCTCCTACTTGATCGTCCAACTCCAATATTCTTGCTTCTCGTTTTGGGTGCAATAGGTGTGAGCGAAGCTTGCTGTACTTTATGTGTGCAGAGGGGATGGAGTTGTACTTTAGTGCTTGTGTACGCATTATTCTTCCTTCCATACCGGTGATCATAAATATCTTTGCAACAGCCAACATAACCCTGTGGTCGCAGTCCACCATAATTATGGTGATTGATCCCACTGTGCAAATCTCTGCTTTCGATATCGGACATATGCACCATTTTTGGAACTCACACCTTTGAAGGCTTCCGTTGGGCGTCCCACAAATCCCTGCTTCCTGCGTTTTCCGTTCTTTGTCAAATCGAACACGAGCACACAATTTTAGCGGCATAGTCGTTCCTGTGTTGGACTTTACTTTGCTTTCCTGTCGCAATCGCCGGGACGTGTTATTGGGAATAAAATAAGGTGGAATTGAAATACCGGGATTTATTTTTTCTTTGTTAGAAGAATTGTCAATCTCACCACTGTACCGCGCCTTTCTTTTCTTTAAACTAAAATCCCATTCACCTTCGTCGGTTATTCTGTAATTAGTTTTTGTCAACTTGCTTGGAGGAATCTCTGCGACATGGTTGCCGAGAACTTCCTTTCTATAAGCACTGTAATTTTTCGCATATAGCGGCTTGCTCATAAAGCACCGCTTTTTCTGCCAGAGACGTTTCCAAAATAATGATACATTATTCTTCATTTTAACATTTTGCGATATAAATGGCAGCGGCACTTTATAGTGTCCGTCTGACCACTTCGTGATGTCTTGGCTAATAATATCAACAAACTTACGGTCATTTCTTCGAGTCACCATGACGTTGTTGATCCACAAATTCCGAATCCATCCACCTTCTCGGCTGTGATGGGTTTACGATCTCCTTCGTGTTTGAACATCCATGTTGTACCGTCAGACCTAAATCTGCTTCATAACAACGATGTAAAATAGCGGTATTTTGCTTTGGTACATTGTAGCTTCCCACTATCCCCCAACCTAGAGAGGACTTTTGGGCGTAGGGCTCATTTTCACCTCCAGCGATGACCTCCCTTGGCCTAATCGCTCCGGGGACATTAGTTCCAAGTAACAAACCTACAACCTATAGGTGCATCCTGCTGTGGCGGCAAGAGAAACTTGGCAATTTTCCTCAAGTGAGGCCATTTCTCGGCATGACTGGGCAACGGAATTTGATAACGGTTGGCCAATATTTCCGGGCTTGTGTAGCACTGGTTTATGTCAAACCTCGCATCTCTCTCATAACTTAATACCTCTAAGTTGGTTATTCGGTGACTCATGACGTTTTCACGACCAGAAATCGTGGTTAAATCAAGTCGAGTTTGTGGTCCATTTACACCCAATCGCAGCCGAAGTCCTTCGGATATAAAAGATGTGTTTGATTGTCCGTCTAAAATACTGTAGCACAGAAATTCTTTTTCCGGATTTCGCTTATCTCGCACCCACACAGGGACGATCATGCTATGGTTCATTGTCAGTGCATTGTCGTCGACTACAGTTGTGCTTCTGGTGCGATTGCAAAACAACTGTGGAATACCATGGACATGCAAGGGGGTGAGATGCGATCTACGGCAAATGGTACACGTAGCTCGGTTAGTGCATTTCCTTGCTATATGCTCTCTACTGGAGCCACATCCGTAACAAAGTCCACTCGTTCGTAAAAAGTACCGTCTATCCGCCAAATTTATTTTCATATAAGCGTCACATTCGTTCAAACTATGGGTGTTGCTGTTACAGTATGTGCAAGTATATGACCGGGTTACCTGCTGGGGATTTTCCATCGTTTCTCTTGATCGGATATGGAAGGAGCTCGTCAATCTGTTGTACGCGTTTCCTCGTCGGTCTAAAGCGGAGCCAATTTCTTGCAGTTCAGGGATGTTTTCCCTTTCCGATTGCAGAGCGATAAACTCTGCTAATTTTTCAAAGGGTGGGTAATTGTTTTTATTGTCCAATTTATACTCTAGTACCACATCCCGCCACCTATAATAAACGGAGGTAATCGGGCTACGAGTTTGGCACTTTCCGTGGCGTAGTCCAACACGCCTAACTCTGGGATTTGTCTTTTGGCCGCAACAATTTGATTTAGGAAGTCTGAAAAGCGCCTTATACCTTTAGCGTCATTTGCTTGAATTCTGGGCCATGCATATAGTTTAGTGGTGAATGATTTGCTGACCAAACTGTTGTTTCCCATACCTTTCTTTTAGTTTGGTTCTTGCTTCCAGGTACGCTTCGTCCGACTGCAGCAGGAAGAATCCGTCAACCACCGACCATTGGTTCACCTGTTAAAAACTGTTTGCAAAAGATTAAGTTTTTGAGCAGCGCAAGTGGCTTGTGTATCGACTAACGCTGTGAACGCAGTTTCCCAAGACGGAAATTGCAGCGGGTCACCGTTGAACACTTCGATTTTAACAGGCAGGGTGTAGTTGGCGCTTTCCATTGATCTCCGGTTTGATTTCTCCACTGAGCCACCTTGTTGCAATCGATCCAGTGCGCGTTCGGCTTTTAACGTCGCTTCGTTAACCAGGTCTTGTAAACTCAACGCTTTCTTCGACCACTTAACCTGCAGGGACGTGGAACAGGTTTCCTTCCTCTCTATATATAGCTTTCTAAAGTTGCGTTTGGCCTTGAACAACTCCGTTACAGCTTGTTGGATCGGTCTTCTTTCGTCCGACACTATTGCACATTCCGTGACCTCATCCACATTACATAATAAATAGTTCTCCGCGTCTAACAAGTCTCCGTCGAACCTTGAATCCCGTCGAACCGTCACGTTGAAATCTAGCTCATCTAATTTAACTTCGGGCGCACTCGAAGCTTCCATCACATCCGTGTTTTCTTGGAACATAATCAACGCCGACGTCGTTGTAAAGTAACTGTTACGGCACGCGGTAATGGAGTAGACTCACTTGTCTTCGTTGTGATTTATTAAGCGGTTACTAAAACAAAAAAGAAAACTGCGTAAATAATGAGCCATAAACACAAACAATATTACACACCTTTACATTACCACGTCCGTCCTTTAAACTTAAATTTAGTCCCAATTTCTTTCCTTATTAAACAAGTAGAATAACAGACTGCGTACCCGATTGCAGCGTAAAGAAAAAGAACTCCAAATGCAAAAACGTAAACTAAGACTCAAGGACAACTCATAGAAATAGAAAGGTAGCAAAATAATTGAACCATAAAAAAACGCAACTGCAGTGGTGCAGTTACAGTTGCTGTTTTAACATATGTGGGTCATGTTATGTAACAATTCTTAAGTTTTAATCTGATATGTCGACTCCTTGTTGGAGATGTCAGTGCGATATGGCATGCCTGTCACAATCATAATTTAGGAACATATCATTATTTTTAACGTAATTAGCCTAAGTGAATATATTAATTGGCACAAAGTGTCTAATGGTCTAACATTTCACTAAATCTGATAAAGGTTGGGGCAGCCGTTCAAGCGCTATATGCCCCAAAAGACTAATTTATTGGAACAAAAACCTTTAGGATTTTAACGTCTCAGGGGAATTTCCCTTGATTCATTACCCAAAATTTTGATTTCTGCATATCTATAAAATGTTGTCTAACAAATACCAAAGTTTGATTGCGATTCCATTTTTCCTTCTGGTAGGTGTCGGGGCGACATGGCGTGCTTGTCACAATCATGATTTAAAAACAAAATCTTTTTGTTTAGGGTATTTTCCTACGTAAATTTTTTATTTCTTTAAAGTGTTAAATCAGTTACTAATGCACTTACATTTCACGAACTCTTATTCAAATTGGAGCTGTCGTTCAAGCGCTATGCCCAAAAAAGCTAATTTTTTAAAAAAAAATACTGTTTTGGTTTTTAACGTCCCAGGGAAATTTTCCTGATTTTATCTCCCAAAATTTTGGTTTCTCTCATCTAGACCATGTCATCTAACAAATGGCAAAGTCTCATTGCAATTCCATTATTCCTTCTGGTAGATGTCGGGGCGACATGCCATGCCTGTCATGCGTTTGACGAAAAAAAAAAAAACGGACAAAAACAATATGTGTAGAATTTATTCCGTTAAAACCGCTATCGATGGCTACTACTGTAGGTATAAATATTTCGTTTTAAATATGTATGTTTTAATACCACTTTATAAATGGTTAAAAATATCTTTAGTATAGGAACAAAAAATAATTCGATGTTTTTTTAGAAATGTGGTTTTAATAATTTTTCAACCACGCAATACTACAGCGATTAACAAATAATATAAAATCAGCCAAACAAATCCAGTGCAATAACTTTCGGCCTCCGTGAAGGTAGAGGGAGTTATTAGTAGGGGTAGCGGGTCTTAAGTGACGCTTCAATCGTATCGGTTACCCGACTTTTCATTTGGGCGTTCCATTTTCCACTTATGGCAGACATAGCTATATGTTTATTTGCAAGAATTTAGATCTATATGTTTTAATGACGAAATCTATACTTGTTACCGTCGACCGTGAAAATATGTGTCGTATTAGATCATGATGTTATTAAGGGTTCACATTTGATTTTAATGTGTGTGTTTTTTTCTGCGTAACGCTGGGGAACGGCATGCCCGGTCGCCAGGTCATTAGGTAGAAAGCGTTATCGAATCAGGTTGGAATTTTCAGAAATCCTAATTAGAATTATTACTTTATTTTGAAATTGCATTTAATGAATTTTACAAAATCTTCATAATTAATATCGAATTTCGAAATTTATCTCAGCAAAAGAAGACTTATGTGGTATTGACAATTTAACTGAACTCGGTTGCCGAATGCTCTGATGCGTGTCTACTCCTAAACGATTAAGGTGATTGTTGTTTTGAGAATATTTCAGCGTTCTCCTTTTGTGCATATTTGTAATAAAAAATCAAGACCAAATTAATCATAATTTTATTATTTTGTACACCACGAATAAAATTTGCTTGGTTCGACCAATTACGACTAATTAAAACAAATTCACTCCGACTTATGATATTCAATATAACAGATGCTAATAGTTATACGTAAAATAAAGTTCAAACCCGTTATATGTGCCAGAATGATCTGTGGTGAATCTTACGAACATTTTGTTTGAAGATGAATAGACTACTCCTCCCGTGAGGTATCCTGTCCAATGAGCTATTCGAGAATAATTATCAGATGGTCCGTCATAAAAATCAAGATAATCATAGTTTGATTCTAAACTAAAATGATTTATGGTGAGTTTAATGTTATAATAATAATATGGAAGCTCAATTTGCCAGGTGCAAGAAAGGTCATTGTCGTAATGATTGGGATAGTTGGGTGAATATATATAGCCTGAGTAGCTATAAATATAGTCTCCGCCGTTACAAGCTGAGACATCACCGCTTCCACTATAATCCGGTCCATCGGTGGTTTGTGTGGAGTATTGTGGCGTGGTGATATCATTGTGATCACTCGTACCGTTTGTAGGAGGGTATGAGCCACTGAACATAAGCTGGAAGCCTTGGGTAGTGCCGGTATAATCGGTCGACAGTTGAAGAAACATATGGTATGAACTTGAGTATAAAACGTCACCTGTGTGCGAGTAACCAGTCCATCTATCAAGCAGATTATAATAAGATGACGGACCGTCGTAAATGTACAGAAAATCATAATTTTGTTCCAAAGTAAAAGCAAGAGCTTCCAGCCTTATAACATAACCTGAATAGGGACTTTGGATTCTCCAAGAGCATGCGAGGTTATTGTAGTAGAAGTTCGGATAATTGGGTGAATATATGTAGCCTGAGTAATCATACAAATAGTCACCACCATTACATGCTGTGATATTTATGGTCGCTGGACTTGTCGCACTTGTGAATGAAGGGGGAGGGGAATCTGTTGGTGGGGAATTCCCGCCTACGAGAGAAACTTGGGCTGCAAAACCTCGAAAGGAAAACGAGCAATCGGAGGTTAAATGTAAAAACATACTACTAGTGGAACTGTGGATGGTTGTTGATGTAGTGTTCTGAAGATTTCCGGAAAGAACCGCAAGAACCACACCGTTTCGTGATATACCGTCGTATATGGTTAGTCTATCGCAGCAATCTTCTATGTCAAGGTCTAATATATCTAACTTTATGGTTTTGCCATCTGGTGCTCGAAGCCACCACGATATGTCGGCGCTATTCGGGTAGGCTTGGGGATAGTTCGGTGAATAAATTCCACCGACGAGTCTTTCAGCTGTTGCACCGTACAAGTCCAGAACAACTGCAGCTCGGTTCAGTATCTTTTTTCCTGCAGCAATTTTATCGGCAACACTTTCAACGTAGTTCAGGTCGAAAGTCATTTGCTTCTCCGCCTTGATATGGACGCTTGTTGATTCGACTTGCACTGCAGTCTGTTTCTCAACCGCTAAAAAGTAAAACTTGTAACATACCACAAAAACGATATTCATATTTTAATTTCATGCAAACGAGAAAAGTGTTAAATAAGCGTCCAATTGCTTTGTGGAGCCACTTTGACGGAGCTATTGCAGTGCTGATTACTATGGAAACATTTCATTAGTTGCTTTAACCCAATAATATACTAGGCTCAGGCAAGGTCTGAAGTGTCCAGCACAAAACCACAGCGATGACTACAATTTAGGTAGATTTACTGAACACGACTACTGATGTCAGCTAAAAGAGATAAAGATTTAATGACACTTCTAGTCGCTATGGCACGTACAAGTCATACCAGTCATACATACGTTTAACAACCTGTACTTTTTTATTTTTAACATTTGCCTTATTTAGCGGACCAACATATTCTAAAATTTAAAATTAGAGACAAAAGATAGGTTGGACGAAATAAATCATACTAATTTTGACTGAACCAAGTTTCGATCCCAAGATCGACTCGTTACAAGGACCGTTTTTGTATAGAAGTGTATGTACCGGTCGCGTTAACCATTCAGCCACACGACCGTACAAACATACTCTGTACCTGGAATTGCACGTGGAGTGTAAACTGCGGCATTATGGTCTTCGCTCTTCGCTCGTTCTAAGATCTTTTGCGCCGTCTGATGATCTACTTTCTTTCCTTTGTAGGTCGCGCCTTCCGTGTTCATTGAAAATGACGTCAATTCCGCATCGTCGGGGAGGAAGACATGCAATCCGACATCGTTTGCTGAGCTGTCCCGGTTTGTGATGACCAATCTAATGGTTTGTTCATTTTTGAATGAACCGGACGAATTTACCTAAAAAATATAGTTTAAACTACATGATATTCATGTTTATACCCGTGTATGAGAAAATGCAATCGCCATTAACACAGCGCAGTTTACTTCGCGCACACCGGCGTATTACTAGTGCTATTGTAGTTGCGTTGTGTATGATTGCCACGGTTCTTTAATCTGGTAGGCCCCATTGTTTCACTGTGTTCAGGCACTGTCGATTAAGTGCATTGCACAGGACATAACTAGCTATCGTACTATTTCGGGCCTGCAATGAAACCCTTTGGCCGAAAGGCTACTCACTCACGCTGTTCGGTCAGATGAGACATAAGGCCAAATTCTACTAACGTACTGCTTACCGATGCGTATACTGGTTCCGGGAACAGTCCAATGACGTATGCATCTTCATCACTAAGGGTTGTTTGTGAAATATTCACAAGCCATAACAGAAGCAGCAATATTACTGTTTTGTTTTTTAGCATATTTATCTTAGCGGATTTAAAGAACGAGAAAAGTAAAAATCAAAGTGAAATACTACAAGGAAATGGATGTATGATATTTACTTAATTGCTATGACATTTTTTAACTAAAAGACCTAGAAATTTTAGAAAACATTCCTGAAAATTCCATCGAACATTTTTTCCTATTGAACGCACTAAGTTTTGTAAGCTCAAGGCTCTTAGAAACAAAAAACGCAAAATGGGCTTATTCCGTATAGTCTAAAAATATTTATTTGAACCACGAATTAAAGCCATTTTAGTAAACTATCAACCCCAATTCCAATATGTGGTAGTGAGAATCGGACGAAAAGCGAATTCGAACTTAACATCACGCTCATCCGTCAGTTTTACCGTCCGATATTTGACCATGATGTTTTGGTTATTTCGCTTAGTGCTTTCACACGACTGTTCCTACAAAAAAAATCAGAATCAACATTCGCATGGTTACCACCTTTTATAGAATAATCACAAGCGATAAGAAGGTTCGTGGGAATTAAGGCACGTGTTGCTTCAAATGATTATATCACCTTATCTTGAACGAATTCTCCTGACATGGAAATTGTCCCGCCATTTAGCGTTAAACAAACTTCGAAGGAGCTAATATAAACAAACAACTTTCACTCGGATGTTAAACGTTTAGATAAAAACACCGCTGTATGTATGTATTTTTACCAATTTACCGTCGAAAGTAATTTATAATCATATGATATGTAGTCGGCCGAAAGATTGTGGGAAAGAATACAGCTTTTGGATTGTCGGTTCACTTATTACGGCATCACCTGAAATGCCTATTTAAATGAATTTGGCAAAACGGTTAATACCAATCATGTTCAACACAGCGTAACAGTTTCGTGTGGGCAGGAGGTAATCGGACAATTGTTGTTACCCCTACCCTGCCCTTTTCTAACCGTGACTTAAAACTTAAGTGTGCTTTAAAATATCTTCTTTTTTCAATCATTCGGTGTTTTTTTCGGAATGAGCCAAATTAAAGAAATTGCAATGCACCAAATTAACATTCTAAAAAAATGTGTAAATATAATTTATTTTAAACACTTTTGGTTTAAAGAATTATTAATAAAAAAGTGATGACAGCTTTTGACCACCGGTTGACCCCTGTACGTACACTGTTAATCTCCAATTCAAGGAACTTCTCCGGGAGAGCGTGAGAATTCCAGCACATGGTGGGAAGCGACATGTGGAAATCGTCTGACAGTGTTTCACTACATCATTCTATTCGTATAATATGCAATAACGTTTGTAATTTATTCCTAAGCAGTCCAGTGTTTTAAATTAATTTACATTCCTATTTGACAATATAGATGATTTAATTCAACCCTCCAACAGCTTTTTCTTTGTTGTAGTTGGTTTATAACTGTTTAAAAACCTTTATTAATTAAAGGAAAGTTACCAAAAGTCTGGTTATTAACCACATTTCCAACTATTTTGGTATAAAAAGTAAAACAGAGGAAATCCATGCAATAACTCAAAACTGTCCAACCTAATAATAAATACGGTATATTTTTTTTTATTTGGTGATATGGTCTATTCCAGTTTTACTCTCAAATTTAGACATGTCACCGCATACTATATCTTGGTAACATGTTTGTGATCCTGCCCAATAATACTTAACATTTAGCCCAGGGATGAGTTGACGCATACGATTGTCCAGATATATTTATATCCAGATATAATTATTGAATATCCAGATATAATTAAGTTATTTGTGTTTTACCTACGTAAATAGAAAAATTAGTTCGTGACCACAATCTAATTTTTGCAATGTTGCATTTGGCGTTACTAGTAACTTATTAAACCTCTGAATTATGCCACTACACCTTCTTTTTTGTACATCGGTATATTGGCCAATCGTGGTCAAAATATTTCATAAATCACATCAGTTGTAGCAATTAACCTGTCAATTATATTTATCGAAAACATTAGTTGTTCGGCCTACATAAAAAATGAAACCACGCTGACTCGATCCGCCTTATTTTAAATGGTCGGCTCAAATAGCGACCTTGTGTGAGATTAATAATAGTGCAATAGACAAGAGCAGGAAGATAAAGTTAGAATAGATTAATTAAAAACCACCTTTTGCTTCCATAAATTGTTTGATTGGATCTTGCCCATATTTGGTCAACGTCACCTTTGTAGTGTGTACTTAAATGTAAAATATATCCGGCCCGTTGGTCTAATGGTTATGTGCGTCGCCTTTTAATCGAAAGGTTGCAGGTACGAAACTGGTCGTTAGCTAGTAGGTTGTGTCTTTGGGCAAGGCACTTTACGGACATTGCCTGAACCCAGCGGATTAATGGGTGTAGGATTCAACAGGGACAAAGCCCTACCCTACGTTACCAACCCTGTGTTGGCAAATTTGAGCTGCTCCACGCACTTGACCAGTGATTGCTCTATTTTCTATATTTGACATAAAACACCCTCTTGTGCTGTCATGTAATTGCGCTAGCAAATTAACGGTGAGATATTCGCAATCCAGTATAGAAATACTGACAGATAGACACATATACACATAGAAACATAGACACAATTTCTGGGTTTGCTTTCGTGCGATCCAGAACAGCTCAATTAATCAACCTGGTTTCACGTAGTAAAAACAGAACAGGCCGAAATTACAATGACCTTATAAACAGGGTTGCCAGACGGAAAGTACGCTTTACGGCCAAACTGTTTTTGCTTTACGGCCAAAATTCGGCCAATTTGTATCAAGTGCAAAATAACCTATTTAATTTAGCCAATTGGGCTATTTATCTCTTTATTTGTTGAAAAATTGTATAATTTTGATTTCCTCCAGATTTGTCGAACCCGTTCATACACTATATAGGAATACCTACAGTTATTATTTTATTTTAAAACGTCATAATCAGCTTTGTGATTTGGAAATGAGACAGTTGATATTAATTTATTTCCATATACTGTCTCTCTTTTTCCTTTATTTCTACTGTAGCGTAAAAATAATATGACACTTCGGCCAAAAACTTGACAATATGCGTATACGGCCAAATTCGGCCAGATTTTTCCGCACGGCCAAACTATTTTTTTTGCGGCCGGGACGATTTTGGTGGCCGTGAAAAAGGCCAAATGGCAACCCTGCTTATAAATCGGCAGCGACGCCGTGACGCTTCATTGGGCACATAGAAATCAGGAATTATAAATACATGGATTGTTCTCCATAATGACCGTAACAATGGGTTCTACCAAATTGAAGGAACGTGTCTATTATATACAACACACTGCACAATAGCTGCGGTAACCCGACGATGGGCGCGAGGTGATCTGATGATCTGACGATTGCCCGTCTGTTAACCCCCTTGGTTTTCCCATTCACGGGGATAAAGATGAATATCCTATATGTTCGGGACGTTTATACCGCTTTATTTTTAAGTTCATTAGTCAAATACAAAGCCGGGGATAGTCCATCTTCACCTCGCCTTTATCGTTATAAGCAAATGTAATGTATATGACTGAGACGTTCCTTTAATTTTAACAGAAACCATTAACTCAATAGGTTCGTTCAGTGCCCAATTGAAGTATACTACCAACAAGTTAGCTCTCATTTTCATAACTGCAACCCTTCGACTTAAACGCAGACTTATGAACCGTGTTTAGCTATTTTGCTTGTTTAAAAAACACAAAGCAAGTCGATTAGTATTGATTTATTACGCTTATCAATATATAGTTTGCATGCAACTGGTTTAGATTTGTTACAGCTTTAATGTTCTCAAAAATCATGTTTTAATGTATATTCGACTGTAACTTTCAAAGATTAAAGCCACATAATGTAAAAACGTAACACATTACATTATCCAACCAGTAGGTGCGCACCGATTTGCATGAAAGCATCGTATGCAAACGCTGACGTACCAGCACCTGCTGGTCGTCGACGGTAATGATCGGTCGCGGATTTCATCGTGACCGCCCAGGAGATGAAATCATCAAGCTTCATGTGTGAAGCGTAGATGGGATCATACCTCCACAGAGATATCCGCACGAATTCAACCGGCAACTCGTACTTCCACTCCTTTAATACTGAAGGGTTGTGCAATGGTTCAAATGGTTAGCCAAAACTATTTGATCTCTATTATTCGGACAAAGGTTTCCATTAAAGTCGTTTTCACACACAATATTAGGCGGCATTAAAATATTAAGTTTGATTTGAATTTCCTTGTGTCTTTTTAAATAATGTAATACTAGGCAGACGTTCAGCCTGAATTTTACCTTTTAGAAAATGCCAGTGATTGTATTTGAATTGTTGTATACCTTTAATGTGCGACGGTTTATCAACGTTTTTTAGTAATTGTTGTGTATAGGCTATTGTTAATTTCTAGCCAATGTTCAGCTGCACAATGTGGTCGAAAAGTTTTACCTTCTAGGAGTTCTGTTTCATGTAACGTTCCAGTTTTGTCTTTATCGTACTTGAAAAAAGTCTGCCTCCAAGAGTTTATGGTTTTCCATAATTCCTTGTACTCGGAGAATCCCATTTTGCCACTGTAATCTCTGTCCAACATGCCTGAAGATTAAAACTAAATTCATAAATCGGATCCAACACAGTATCAGCAGTATATTCGAGCTCTTGCTTGATATAAACTACACTTATAGTTGTTGCTTAGGGGTGGTGGCTCAAATCGACGATCGGGATAAAACCTGAAATATAGGAAAAAATACTGGCGAGTTATGTCCACGCGAAATGCAACTTTGAAACGAGCTCCAAAGCAATTTCTACAGGAAGTAAAGCGCCACCTTTTTGATTGGACGTCATGCAAAAGCTGTTTTCAGGCGAAATATTGTGGGAATCACATTCAGACTTAATCCTAGTCGATCCTGTCCATGGGAGAGTCACTTAGCTGACGCCGGATATCGGTAGAGCCCACTGTACCTTTTTTCGTTTAAAACCGATCGTTATTGTAAAAACATCTCAATCACATGTATAAAACACTGCAATAGCTCTGGTAACCGGCTGTGGGCGAGGAGAAATCGAAAGACTACTTGCTTATTGTACTGTACTTTTTCTATTACCATTCACGAAGATAAAACATTAACATCGTTCGCCTGTATAGTCATCGGCAACATTATCACACTTACTTATCATGAGAGAACAGTTTTCCAAGGAGAATCGCGTTCCATCGAAATTTCTTAGAACTCGTTGCAACTCGCTCTTTGAAATCTGATTATCCGCGCCAGCGACAGCTACGAAGTGTCCCCACAACGGGTCGGCCGCACCAGTTACTTGTCCAGCATACATCCTAAATACTAACACTTCAATGTAAAAATAATATAAACTCAAAGTGGAAGAAAACCAACACGCAAATAAACAGAGAACTTCCATTATAAGCTGCATAACTCACCAACCACCATTGCAGCTAACTAACACTTGTGCAGAAACGACAGTGTTTGTTGTGTTTATAATAATACAGCGTTTCCGCAAAATGTGTCGCATACGCAGCCGATAAACATAAACAGACAGGTTACCTCAAGAATACGATGAACTCAAAAGGCGAAACTGTAAACATGTGTATTTAACAATAATAACAATTTTATCTAAACTTTATATTAAATACGAACTTTTTTGTATGTGAAAGCGAAGACTAGCCAAAATAATAGCCACGCGTCCCAAATAGCTACCAGTGATCACTTGTTTAGAATTTGTTCGGCTGGTTATCCCTGTTTTTGCGTAAATTCAATCGTAAAACAAATATTAAGAAATATTGTTGGCGCTTGTATACATTTGATTATTTCACGAAAGAGTTGTTAATGTGGCTATAATCACCGATGCTAATCGCGAACCTTGCATATTAGTGGTTTTATTTAAATATATTTTTAACATCGCCGAGTTGGTTCCAAACAATAGTAAACCAAGAATTGCAATCTTGTTTTGCTTTATTGTTGTAATCTATGAGGTGTTGAATATTGCGATC
>CH003387.1:557871-575169 GCA_000149265.1 Ciona savignyi
TCCTCGCAGCACCAAACATGATCGCAATATTAAACACCTCATGGACTACAGCACGAGGAATGTTAGTGGACAAAATTCTACGCCACTGATTACGTATTTCCAGCAACAAGTGGTATCTTACGTGCAGGTGATAACCTCTTCTGGATTTAAGCCCTGCAGACTTGATGGTGACAACATCGTGTGTAACCACCACTATTTGTGTGTGTATTTGTATGATAGCAGGGTGCCTGAACACAACTGTTTTATATTTAAAAAATCAAGTATGTATTTGAGCCTGCAAGCAGAAATCGATTGGCCCCTGAGTTAACAAACCACCAATCTTGTTATCCATGTTTATTTCTTCATATAAATTCTTGTCACATACGTGCACGTGATGATCATGTGTGTGAAATTACAGAAAGTTTCAGCCCGAATGTTATTTTGTTTTTGCCAGCGTAAATTTATTGATCTCTAAGTAACCAAACCAAAGTGTTTTCAGTGCAATTAAAAAAAAGTGTATTTACGTCTTATTTGTTTGGTTTCATTGATTTTTTGTTCTTTTTTGTTGGTCATGGCAGCCACGTCTGAATATACCTAAATGGGGTTTAACCACTGTTCTTTAAACTAATATGCTGTAAGAAAAAATAACCGTTACATATTCCCTAAAATATTTCATTAAAATTTATTTCAGAAAATGCGGAAAAACTTTTACTTTTAATTATTGTTTGTGATTCCCATGTTATAGTGTAACAATTTTAGGGTTCTCGTATAAGACCTATTGTATTCGTAAAACCAGTAAAACCACAGCAGGACACAGCCGCTAGCTAAGACGTACCAATTACGGCTGCCATAGGGCTATACAGTTCAATACACGTACGTATCATGAAAACGTGAGACGTGATAACACTGATTAGTTTACTTTAAAATAAGAAGCTAGGCGCACAAAGCCACAGCGGAGGAATTACACTAATACACGAGATCCCTTTTAATTCTTAATTCCAATTTTTCACATGTTTAAAAATTCTTGAAGTTTTACTTCGACACATTCTGGAGAATGTCCGGTCTAAATGGCATGTCTGTGAAAATCAAAATTTAGAAACCCCTAATTTTGTAAGGTTTTTACAGGTATTATATTTCATTTGCTTTCTTTTATTTGAATTATTAATGATTAACGGACTAATATTTCACCAACTCTAGTCGTAATTGGAGGTTTTGGTTAAGCGCTGTTAACATATTTAACTGAATAATTTTTAACTTTTTTTGTAATAAAAACAACACGGGTTAACGGGCGAACATTACATTAACTCGAATTTAATTGGAACTTCACGAAGGTCTACTGCTTAAAAGAAGCGGAGTTTCTGAAAAATATTAATAATTTTATTGACGACTCTGGTAAATTCCACTAAGATTATAACCTAAAATTCGGTTGTACATATTTGGATCATGTTATCTAACAATTCGTTATGTTTCAATTCAATTATATTACTTCTTCTTGAATTTTAGTGCGACATGGCATGCCTGTTTCAATCATTATTTACGAACAACTTTTAAATTTATGTGTTTTGACTATCCGTTATTTTTTACTTACTCAAATGTTGGTTTCCGCATATGTGTTGTTCAAAAATACCTTAATTTATTTGCGATTTGATATACTGTTTATATTAAAAGTCGTGGCAAACTGGCGTTGCAAGCGTTTGACAAATATAATCAAAAGGACCCATAATTATCTCGTTACGTGTCGTGTAGTCAACTTTGTCCCAATTTACTGATGTTGTGCATTGGAAAAGTAGCTGCCAAACACGTGTGATTAAAAAAAACAGAAACTAAAATGTTATCTAGTCACTTATACAAGTCTTTTCTAAATGAAGCCTTTACATTTGTTTGTCTGCAAAGAATAAATAAATGAGAAATGCTCTATAAAATGTTCAAAAGGATTTATCAAAAAATTCCCATATCCAATATATATTTTATTACTTTTAACTGGTTAAGTTAATTAGTTTATTTTCCCCTATTATTATATAGAGAGCTAATGCAAATTGATTACTGGTTTAAGAGCTTTAACAATTTAAGGTCAATTTTAAACCGACACTTCGCCTTGGGGTAAAAGGCGACGCATGTCCGGCCGGTTAGTCTGGCGATTAAGTGCATCGCCTTTCAATCGAAAGGTTGCGAAACTGGTCGCTAGCTAGTCGGTTGTGTTCTTGGACAAGGAACTTTACGGACATTGCCTGGGCCCAGCGGATTATTGGATTTTACCAAATTGAAGGAACGTGTGAATCATAAATAACACACTGCAATAGCTTCGGTAACCGGACTGTGGGCGCGAGGTGATCTGACGATTGCCCGTATGTTTACTTGCCCCTATGGGTTTTCCCATTCACGGCGATAAACATACTCTAACCTATTAACCCACCAAGATAATCCGTATCATACAACAACTCCAAAAGATACAATTTTATTGGACATTTGCCAGCACCGTCGACCAAGCAACATCTACAATTCGGCGGTTGCTGAAACAAATCTTCAAATACTATAGCCGCCAGATTGTCAAACGCCTATATTATACTGGGTACTTGTTTGTTTGGCCTAGAGATTTTCAATTACTACTACCTCACGGATTGATGAGGACGGTTTTTTTGTAATCCACTTTTATTGTTCAGCCGTTTTTAGACAATCATTATTCAGTACGCAGTACACACACTTTAAATCGTTTGCCATTGAAATTCCAAAAAAAAAACAATTTCTAAAACAGAGTTAACTAATACCGCGACCTTGTTAACTGAATGTAAAGGTTCTGGTTTCCAACACCCGATTCGTCAAAACTTAGTCGCTTCGAAGCGTCCGCAGGATTAGCGCTTTAAAGCGGCCTAGGTACCGCAGGATTACCGCTTTAAAGCGGCCTACGGTATAAAGGCGGATGCACACATGACAAGTTTTGCGGCTGCGGGCGGGGAATCCCCAAGCAGTAAGCGGCGCGGCTGCGGTCATCTTGTGCGGCTGTGCGACTGATCATGCACACCACATTTACACCGCTTGGTTTCCAAGGACGCTATTGCAATGCAATGATTGTAACTAAAATGGCATTTTCTTTGCAAATCGAGGGTTTAGAGATTCAGACTAGGCTTATACCTTCCCAAAACTGATTTTCTAGCCAAAAGAAGTCCATTTAAATTTATTAGGATTACTAAAATTTCTGCAAAATAATCAAAAAGAGCATTACTGAAAACATCATGAGAATTGACTAAACTGTTAACTGCGAACGTCACCAGCAAGGGTTTCCCAAAATTTGAGTGGCTTTAATGCCCAATTGGGTTGACCTGTTCATTCATATCCGCTTCCCAAGACCTAAAAAGCCAATTTTTTCATCATTGTCAATAAAAAATAACAACAACCCTACCACAACCAGAAAAGTGAGGAGTTTATTCAATAGAAGATAAAGTAAAAGAAATTTAAAGGAACACATGGATTGAAATTATTACTAAAACAATAAGGAAAGTTTGGTTACATGCATGTCATCTTTATTCAATAGTTGTCTGCTGTCTAGGTCCACTTTATTCAGTACCACACACCTGGTGGACCTGGACAGTAGACACCTACTGAATGAAAAGGACATGCATGTAACAAATCAGAAACAGTGAGAAATGAACAATATATACAATTAAATTAAGTATCGCTATTATGTTGATGGCTCAGTCATGTGAATTTCCACTGAGAAATTGGAAAATAAAATATTGTTTATTTCTCTCATGTACAATTCAACAACATCAGCTGGTTTTGTTCGGAGTTGAGCAGTCACAAATCGACCGTAGTGGTCCAGCCGGTCTAAATTGGACTCCGTGTGCAGTACAGCTAGCTGCTCAGTGCTCTTTTTCAAAAATTTAACATCTCTGTCTGTGGAAAAAAAATTTTACTTACTCTGCATAAAACATTGACCACAACCCACCAAACTATTAACTATTCTCAAATAATTATTGTATATTATTCAATTAAAAATTTGACATATTCTTAAAAGGGTAGAAATCACTAACAGAACACTATCCTTTTACACAAACCGCTAACCATTACTTTATGTCCCATGTGCAAAGGATTCAATCACCTGGACTTTCTGCTTTTCTGTTTTTTTTCTTTTGCAGCTGGGTTCCACTACAATACCAGTATCAGTAACCGGCATGGAATTTTCGTCCGGTATATCTGATAAATCAGCCGAATCTTCTGAAATTTCACAGAAAGACTAAGTTGAAATCTCATTGCAGTTTAAAACAAAACAGTGATATTATTTTACACAAGGTAATATTTAGAACAATATGAATCATGAAAATGGCCGATAAGGGCTTTGCTATGGGACATGCTTAAGAAAAAAATAGATTTCTTGATGATGATTAGTTTTTAATTCCATGAGCCTCAGGATAATATAAAATGGTTAGTATAAATGTTAATAATAAAACTGGCAGTAAAAAGAAAAAGCAAGGGAAATGCACACAATTGTAAAGAGGTACACTTACCAAGCAAAGAAATTTTTGGTGACGAGGAAACATCTAAATTGTCCACTGTTCTAAAATTGCAAAGGTAACAAACATTACTTATATTAACAAATTAACTGCAGTCGTATTTTTACCATATTATTGTATAAAAAGTAAAGAAAGTACCATATTATTGTATAAAAAGTAAAGTTACTTGTCTAAAGGTTACTTGTTTAGAGTTTACAAACATACCCTCTGTGTTTCACATATCCCTCTAAAAAAGACAGCTGTTTGTAATAAGGCCATCTTTCTTGGGGAGAAGCACCTGATCCACTTGGAGTTTCACAAATTTTTTTGTGTTTTTTCCCATATGCCGTTCTGAGAGTCCTCCAACGTTTTTGACATTGTTCAACTGACAAAAATACAAGAGTGGCAAACAACAATTAACTATACTAAACTAGTGGTATACAAAAATACATCATACTTACTTATCAGTAGAATGCATGTCACACGCTATTATTCGCCAGATGTTGTCCGATTTAACTCTATTTTTGTGTTCAGGATTACAGGGATTGTAGATTGAGGTCAATAAGTTTTTGGTTAAAGTTTAGTTCCAGATCCATTTTAGTCACAGTGTTGATAAAACTTCTTAACAATATTAACAAACCAAAACTAAATGTTCCTAAAAAGTTCAAACAAAATGAATAAGTTTACTTAAAAGCACAAAATCAATTGTTTGTAAAAGTAACAAAATATTTGATCATCGTCTCCACTGCCAATCAACAGCACCAATTGAAAGAAAATTTTTTTTTAGCTCGTCTCTAAAAAAACCAGCATCCCGTGAAAAAAAATGTGAGCCCATGTTTCTAACTGGATTCATAATTAGAGATGGGGGAATTGTTTGCCTCCAGTTACCATTCACCAGTTTTCCATTTGCATCTAATCTATTGCAGGGATTTCTACTATGACGTCACAAACATGGACTATTTTCGCGTGTGCTGCCGGGATTTCTACTATGACGTCACAAACATGGACTATTTTCGCGTGTGCAATGAACTGAGATCTTTATGACGTCAGCTAATGGTTGGTGTTGTTGTTCGCTTGCGGCATTAATATGGCGCCATTTATTGGTCAGTATTGTTTGATCGTGTGGAAAGTCTGACCGGGATCATGATGACGTCAGCTTATGGACGGTGTTGTTGTTCGCTTGCGACGGCTGACCGGCATTAATATGGCGCCATTTATTGGTCAGTGCTGCTTGGGAAAACAGTATGACGTCAGTTATTGCTCGGACTTTGCTGGATTGGTCTATTTGGTCGAACAATCACACGAAATTTTGTTGCAAGCGTGAGAAGCAGAGAATCTTTAAGTGGGTCACGCTTAAGTGGTCTTGGAGAGGAAACATTACATGAACGAAAGACCCGAAAAGAGGGGTCATGAAGTTTTTCTCTTGGTGATTGGAGCACCAGATAAATACGCATGTTTGGGCGTCAAAAAGAAGGGAGACTAGGAAGAGACTTGGAGGAACGATCCTGATCGTCTAGAGTCCGAATTAAACTCAACCGCTAGAAGGACTAGCGTGTTTAAAGACTTAATCGCGACTGCATATTACGGGTTGTGATTCGATTCCGTCGACTGAAAGCTATCTGTTTTACCGTGGCGTATTAAGTCACATTACCAATTGTGATAATCGCTGATTTTCACTGCTTGTGAGTTGTTGCATTTCATTAACGAATTAAAGGCACTATAATAACAACAAAGGAGTGGACTCTGGTTATTTGAGTAGAATTTAAGAATCCAGGGTTAGGTTTACGTGTCTGATTACCCTCATAAAATACCAGTACTCTAATTGAGTACTAGTTGTTCTAATCAAACATCTGTTTACTTTAGTTAGATATCTTTAAGCTGACGCAGTCTTGATAAGAGTGCTGCCCCGCGGTCTTAGAACGCCGCATCTATCCCCCAACACATCCGATGAACGAGAAGATTGAATTGGAGATTGGAGGAAGTTATGTAGAACTACACATGCCCTGTACGATACGTTCTGCCGTTTCAGGGTCACAATTAAGCATTTTGTAAAACACTTGTCACCTAACAGCTAGTATTTCAAAGGCATTTTCTACCACTCTTCTGCCGCGGCTCAGTCTGTAATTAAAAATCTGGCTGTCTTCATTTAAATGCCGACCTGGATATGGCTTAACAATTCCTTTTTTTAACGGAAAGGCATCATCTGCAGCGAAATAAAATGGTACACATATATCTGAACCTGGCAAGTCGGATGGTGTTGGAATGTTTAAAGTTCCTTTGTCAAACTTTTGGCCAATTTTGGAGTTGCTCAAAACACCGCCATCACTGTGACGGCCTGAATACCCAATATCCACTAATAAAAAGCGGTAATCAGGATCGCATATCGCCAACAACACAATTGAAAAATAACTCTTGTAGTTATAAAATTCTGTTCCACTATTTGGCGGGGCCTTGATTCTTATATGCTTACCATCAATTGCACCTATGCAATTACCACACTGCCATAATTCATTAAATTCCTTTGCTATCTGTAGCCACTTTTCTGTTGTGGGAGGCCTGTAATACTGTTGGAACTAACATATCCCATAGTGCTAAACAACATTCCTTTACAATCAGACCTACTGTAGTATGGCCCACCCTAAAGGAAAATGCCAAATGTACCTGAGAGGCACCGGTTGCAAGATATCTGAAAGAGAATAGTTATTTGACCAGTACAGTTATTTATTAGCAGACTGATAATTTTTATTGATAAGTTACATACAGGTACTGGTGGTTGTTATATACATAAAGCTTACATGTATAAAAATGACTACTTAATATGTACTTTTTTACACTAACATGTACAATGACATTGTTGTACTGGCACTCATAAACATTAAAATATACCACATTTTCAAATAGAACTTTGCTCATCGGATTATTTCAACGTTTACAAACTGTGGATTTACGATTTTTGGATTTACTCTGTGCCCTCAAACGGAAGACTTGGTAAGTCCATAGTTTAACTTGCACCCTGTCTATTTTTTGGTATTTTTTTGATTACTAGTGTTGCCATAACTTTTTGTGTAATTATCCACTCTTTTTTTCTTTGGAAACACTGATAATTAAATAAACGCCGCTAATTATTATATTGCACCTAGAACTTAGTTTTTTTCCAGCTTTCATACTGCGAAGCTCTGTTCATTTTTTTTCAAATATAGCGCCCACTAACGACCATAATTTATTGTGTATTTCCTATTTGTTGCCTATTTTGCCATTCACCACCTAACGGTCATATCCCCACGGTGGTTCCTAATTTAATAATCTTGATCTATCCGTCTAACAAATCTAACCTATTAAATATACCTAACCCCAAACTTGCCGAAACCCCAAAAGAAAATATCGGTACAAAATAACCCGACCCCAACCAGCAACATGTTTAATACGCTTCTCCAATTTAACGACACCGAAGATACAAACGACGAAGACAAAACAATAGTAACTGCAGGACCGAACTTAGGACTTCCAAAACGAATTAAAAAGAAAAACAGCAACCAACTCCGCCAACTCAACATCCAAATCAATAACCGACGAACCAACCAATCTTACAACACAGTTTAGCAACGAAGAAATATTACCAAATTCAGACCACAACTCCAATTCCGAAGAACAGACCACCCCATCCAACACACCTCAAAAGCCAACCCAACTATCGAAATCACCAGACCATAACCAATACTCCGACGCAAAAGTCCCATCAATCGCTTCATCACAAACAGCATCAACTGAGCAATCTCCCTTACCCACAGACCCCTCAACTGAAAACTCTCCAGAATCAGCCATGCATATTATCAAAACGGCACATAGAAACCTTGGACTAGACGACAGAGATAAACAATCCACATCACAGCCACCCCACATACAAAGAACTGTACACCGAATTAAACTGTTCCCGCCGGAATCACCATCGAAGAAAAGAAAACTCACCACCCAACAATCATAAACAGTCATAAACAATCATAGTGTTATATACACACAATCTAATAAGCAACCCTATATATAATTTAATAGTATCTTTGAATATGTTAATGTAGAACAATGGATATAACAAATAATAATGAAATAATAATAAATAATTATCCTTTAAATATTGCTACGCTTAATATTAATGGTCTTAAAACAAAAGTAAATCATTTAAATAATTATATTAATAATAATAATATCGATATATTATGTGTACAAGAAACTCACCGCGTGGATAGTGAAACCATCTCGAAAATCAATTTTATCTATCTTCTTTCTTCAATACCACCATCTCCAATGACCCTAAAAATAAATGTCATTATGGTTCCGCTATTTTTTATAAGCAACATATTCTTAATAATTTTAATGTAACACATATATTAACACTTACTAATAATAATTTAAAATGAACTATAATTAATGTATACTTACCATGTGGAACTTTGAATAGAATTAAACGTAAAGATTTTATCAATATAATTAACGATAGCATAACAACATCTGGTACATCCCATTATATTATTTTAGGAGATTTTAATATGATAACAAACGAGCTAGATACTAAAAACAAGTATGACAAACGTACAAAGGTTGATCGAACAGCGTGGGCTAAATTGGAAAAGAAAAAACTAATAAATGACCCCTTTAGAAAACTAAATAAATTTGAAATCAATTTTTCGAGAATAACGACTACAACTTCCACAAGAATTGACCGTATTTATATAAGTACTAATCTTAATCAATTTGCATCGCGATATTGTCATAAACGAAATTTTTTCACCGATCATAATAATTGTCCAATATTATCATTAAACCTACAAAATTCGAAGCGCTTGGGCCCATCTTATTATAAAATAAATAATTCTATTTTATACAATAATTATATAATTGAGACTATGATTTATCAATGGGAAAATTGGACGCTACAAAAAAGGAAATACTCCAATATTCTAAATTGGTGGGATGACGGAAAACCTATGCTTAAAAATATATCAATAGATTATTCTAAAACAAAAGCGATAAACGAAAAAAATAATTACGAAAACGCCCTCATAGAATTATTAGCCCAAAATCGCCAGCCCGAGACGAGGAATAGAAATAAAATAATTAACATTGTCGAAAATAATATCTCCATTTACGAAAAAACAATAAACCAGGGAGCTTTAATCCGCTCGAAATTAAAAGAAATAACCGATGAAGAGACTACAACTAAAATTCTTTTTTGATTATGAAAAATCTCGACAAAAAAGAGATGCTATGTATAAAGTTATAAATCGCGATAGCATATTAACGGAAAATAAAATACAAACGGTAAAAGCAGTCGAAGACTATTATAACGATCTATGGGGAAAAGAACCTAACACTATAAATCCAGAAAATTATCTAAGCGACCTAAATTCCCTCTCATTTCAATTTATTTAATTTATGCTGACATCACATTTTTACAAACGGCAACAGTATATATAATAATGAATAGTAATGTACAGCAAAGGATGCAGCGAAAGACCAAAAAGTCACCGAGTCAGCTGCACCCTTTGTGTTTATTTAGATAAATAAAAAAAATAAATATAAAAAAAATAACGAAATACAATGCTGCACAGGCCAAAACCTTTAATAAACGTATCATTTTATAGTAATTTGCAGTAAACAAGTTACAGTGAAACAAAATATAAAGTTATAAACAGGTTGATTTACAGATAGTGTAACAATTGAGACTATTGCATTGTCCGTAATTAATACATTTGAATTAAATATTGCTTAAAGCGAAGTTTAAATAAGTTTAATGACATGCACTTGTAGTCATTCGGTATTTCAACCCACACACATGGTCCAAGATATTGTAGCATACTTTTTCCATAATTGGTACGCACTCTCGGATGATAAAATGTACCAATATCCTTTTGTCTAGTGGCATGTTTATGCATGGCATCAAGTGTCGTGAAAAAATGATCGAAATAACTTGGTAAGGTTTTATTTGAAAATTTGTACACAAATTTTCCAATTTCATGAATAAAAATATCGTGAATTTTCATAATTTTTAATTCATTATATAAGGGAGAAGCATGATCTCTGTTGGATCGAAATAAAATATGTCGAAGAGCTCTGTTTTGCAACATTTCTAATGGATGAATTGCTGATGTGTTAGCCCTTCGACTATGAAATAAAGAGAAATATACACATCTGAGAGTATTTTGTTTTACATACCTTCTTAGTTTACAGAAAACACTACAAACTCTAGACAATTTGTCTCGAAGATTCATAATATGCAAATTCCATTTTAGCTTATGATCCAGTATAACATCAAGATAAAGAATATTATTGGTTTGTTGGACAGGTTTCTTATTTATTACTACTACATTAAATTGATAATTGTTTTTATGATTATGTATCAGCATAAAAACAGTTTTGCTGTGATTTAGCGATAACCTATTTGCCCTCAGCCACACATCAACCTTATTAACTTCTAAGTTTACTCTATATTGCAAGTTAGAAAATGAAAAATCAAACATATGTAGATTGGTGTCATCAGCAAATAAGTTAGTTTGAAAATTAGAAGAGGTAGGTAGATCATTCACATATATAGAAAAGAGCAGTGGGCCCAATACTGAACCTTGCGGTACACCACAATCTACAGATTTATACAGTGATCTGATGTTGCCAACAGTGGTGCACTGTAGACGACCACTTAAGTACGACTTAAACAAATCATTCTGGACTTCCCTAATACCATATAAAAATAATTTTTGCAATAGTATGGAATGATTAATTGTATCAAAAGCTTTTTGTAGATCCAGGAATATAGAGCATGTTATTTTTCCTGAATCTAAATTAGAAAGCATTTGTTCGTGTATAGAGGTCACTGCAAGTTCAGTGGAATGATTTGTACGAAAGCCGTACTGATATGGTGTCAATAGCAGGGTTGCCAGACGGGAAATCTGCCTTACGGCCAAACTGTGTTTGCTTTACGGCCAAAATTCGGCCAAATTGTATCAAGTACAAAATAAACCATTTAATTTAGCCAATTGGGCTATTCATCTCTTTATTTGTTCAAAAATTGAATAATTTTAATTCCCTCCAGATTTGTCGAACCCATTCAAATACTATATAGGAATGCCGACCGTTATTATTTTATTTCAAAACGTCATAATCAGCTTTGTGATTTAGTGAATGAGACATTTGATATTATTAATTTATTTCCATATATATTTTTCCCTTTATTTCTAC
The DNA here is from genome assembly GCA_000149265.1 of Ciona savignyi. Classification (NCBI taxonomy): domain Eukaryota; kingdom Metazoa; phylum Chordata; class Ascidiacea; order Phlebobranchia; family Cionidae; genus Ciona; species Ciona savignyi. Next base: position 569,565 of record CH003387.1, read on the forward strand.
TGTAGCGTAAAAATAATATGACGTTTTGGCCAAAAAATTGACACTATGCTTATACGGCCAAATTCGACCAGATTTTTCCGCACGGCCAAACTATTTTTTTCGCGTCCGAGGCAATTTTGGTACGGCCAAATTTCTGAAATTTGGCCGTGAAAAAGGCCAAATGGCCAACCCTGGTCAATAGATCATACTTGTTAAAGTAGTAATATAATCTAAAATGGATTATTTTTTCAAATATTTTGGAGAAGGTTGGCAATTAAGATATTGGTCTATAATCATTTACAGTTTTTGGAGAGCGACACTTCGGAATTGGTATGATTTGAGATATTTTGAGGCATTTAGGATAGACTCCCTGATCCATACTTTTGTTGAACAATTCAGCCAAGATGGGTGATATAATACTATTAGCCATTTTTACAAATTTTGATGATATATTATCAGGACCACAAGAGTTATTTATCTTTAAATTACTAATGCATTGTGATACTTCTTCCGAAGTGATACTTGTGATACTTCTTCCGAAGTAGTCTGTTTCAAATAAAAAGAATGCACACTTGAGTGCACAAAGGATGAAAATTCCACCGACGGATCTGAGATTGTCGATGCCATTGTTTTGCCAATACTTGCAAAATGATTATTTAAGACTTCACACACTTTTTCCTGTTCGTCCGTTTTTGTACCATTATCCAATAATATTTCGGATATACTATGTTTGCTTACATTACGATGAGCAATTATCTCATTAATAGTTTTCCATGTTTTACCAGGATTGTATCTATTTTCATGAAATATATTAAAATAATATTGCTGCTTGGACAATTTGCGAATACTAGTTAAGTGATATCTGTTCAATGTCATTATGTTTATAACATGCTCTAAATAAGCAATTTTTATGCTTTATAAATTTTAGTATTCCTTTTGTAATCCATGGTTTATACAGTTTTTTTCTGTTTTCGGCTAAGGTTACACAATGGGCCATGCTTATTTAGTACATATTGGAAATTATTTTCAAACCTCTCAAATAAGAAATCAACTGTATTATTTTTTTCAGAAGTGTCAACTGACATAATATTTTGCTCATTTAAACACATAAATATCCAACTCATTTAAAAATTGCTCAACTACAAAATTTTTCATACACCTAATTTTAACATACTTACTAGAATTTGTGTAAGAAATTTGTATGCCATATATAATACAAAATGTAGGTAAGTGGTCAGATGCATCAAATAAACAAATTCCCCCCGTTAGTTCCGTTAAAATATTGGTATATATATGATCTAAAAGTGAGGGAATTGAGTTGTAAAATCTAGTAGCTTGAGTAATTATATTAGTGCAACCAATGCTTTTTAAACTCTGTGCAAAGTTTGCAACACTTTCCTGTCTATTTGAGCTAAGCAAATTATTGTTAAAATCTCCACATAAGAGATACTCCTTGTTAATTACTTTAGTGGATGATAGGGTTTCACACAATTTAATCTCCAAATTTTGAAAATTATAACATGGATGTCTATATATAACCCCAATTATTAGAGATGATATTTTCTTTATTTTAACTTCTATTCACAGTGATTTACAATGATCTATTTCAAGTTCTAGATCAGATCTTATCAAATGTCGGCCCACCACCTGAAATATCATTGCTGATATAAAGTCCTACACCCACAGCATGTGTTAAAGAGTCATTATGAATAAAATTGTATTGGTCTATTTCATAGTTATTTAAAGATAATTTACTTATCTTTGTTTCTGTGATCCCAATAAAATATGGCAAAGTAGGCAATGATGTAATAAACTCTTCAATCCTATACTTATTTTTTGCTAGACTACGGATTTTAAAGTGAAAAATAGATACATGTGAAGCACAAGACATCATTAAACCATTCAACCTATCTTGTCCATAATATGAGCTATTGCCATTAAAACTTTAGTTATCATCATCATCATCTTCGCATGCATGTAATGAATTACTTTCACTGAATGACCTATTAACATTATTGTTTGGACTTACATTTTGAGATTGGGTATTATGAAAACATAAAGAACAAACGTATGGATCTTGGGAACAACCAAGTGACTTAAATTGGGATTTTGTTAAGGAAGTGCATCCAATTATTGCATTGGTCACAGCATATACTGTCTTGATTGTCAGTGCAACACTCCTGACACATCAGACACTGTTGGGAAATTATTTTATCAGCCATTATTTTGTAAATACTATATATATTAGAGAGTTTTAATAATTTAATTAAAAAATATTACTTGTTACTGGATAATTACTAGTTATGTTGATTGTAATTTCATTTCTTTGAAGGTCTTCTTCATCTGTAATAATGGTGATTGTTTTGCTTGCATCATCCCGCTTTAATACTATTTCCCATAATAAAATATGACCTTGAGGAAGTTTTTAATAATATTTATTTAAAAAACAACCTCTCGGAAACCATGAAATCGTCAATAGTTAAATTAATCCATTAAAAAAATGATAAAACGAACTTAAAAAACTGGCGTCCAATTTCTATTCTCAACTGCGATTACAAAATTTTAAGCAAAATAATTAGTAATAGACTTAACACTATAATTCCAAAAAAAATTAACCCAAATCAAAAATGCGGAATAAAAGAACGACGGATTAATGATGCGTTATATAATATTCAAGGTGTTATAGATTCTGGAAAATACTTTAATAAAAACTTAACTATAATAGCAATTGATTTTGAAAAGGCATTTGACAGAACTGATCCCAAATTCATAATTAAAATTTGTGAAAAAATAAATCTCCCGAAAAATATTATAAAATGGATAAAGATAATGTATAACGATATTAATAGTAAAATTGAAATCAACGGCACTTTTACAAATAATATAAAAATTAAACGAGTTATTAGACAAGGCTGTCCGTTAAGTATGCTGCTTTTTTTAATAAATATGGAAGTCCTAACCCGTAAAATTATTAATAACAAAAACATAATTGGTTATCGCATAAATAAAACTGAAACTAAAACGGAGGAATACGCCGATGATCTGACAGTATTCTCTGGGGACAAATCTTCAATTAAACATATATTTCATGAATTAGATAATTACGAAAAAGTATCCGACCAAAAAATTAACTTCACTAAATCCCAAATAATTAGTAATGACATTTTGTCCATTAATGAACTAAAAAAACTTCAACCCAACATCCAATGAACAAGCACTATTAAAATCTTGGGAATATATTTTAACCTTAATGATAAATGTATTAAACAAAATTGGGAGAAGGCTACAAAAAACATAACTAATATATTAAATATTAACAAAAAGCGTAAACTAACATTAAAAGCAATAATTAACACCCTTATATTACCTACAATTAATAAATACAGTTGGTGACCTATTCCAAATTGATAAAGCTTTCATAAACAAAATTTATAATCAAATATTTAATTTCATTTGGTACCCTTTTAAATTTGAATTAATGAAAAGAAATAAATTATATGCTTTCTATAAAAATGGAGGACTACAATTTTCCCACATAAAAACAAAACTTGATGCTCTTAAAGCAACTAGGTTATTTAAACTAAAAAATATTAAACAAATCACTGAAATATGGCAGGAATGGGCTCGTTTTAATTTTGGCTCTACCATGAAAAAAATAAACAATATCCTATATACTAATAGTCTCCCGAACAAAGATTTCCCAGAACCTTTTTATAGAAATTTACGCCATATGTTTTATAAACTGTCCAACGAAAATTACGATTGGAATAATGGGAAAACTAGAGATTTTTATAACGCCTTGATTGCGAAAATAGCGATTTCAATGGAAATTAAAAATAACGACTGTGTTATCCCCTGGAAAAATATTAGCTTTCAAAATAAAACCATAAGAAGTTTTTTTACTAATACTTTTTTACTAATATCGATATCGCTTATATATTAGCCCAAAAAATAATCCCACATGGTTTTTGGTTTGAATCACGAAAAATTAGTAATATACATGACGGTAAAACTATAATAAGGCAATGTAAATTCTGTAGAAACAAAAACGACACGATCGACCATATATTTTTAAAATGTAAAATTGTCAAAAATATAATAGATAACCTTTTTCATTACGCAAATAATATATCTGTTAAACAATATATTAGGAACGATAATTTAATTCTATATAATAAAGGTAATAATTCGCAAAAACGGGATCTTTTGATAATAAAAATTCTATCTATCGCCAAAAGCGAGATATTAAGAGAGAAACAAAAATTAGATATACAAAATATATATTTATGGAATAATGCTGAATTCGCGCGAAAAATACTTTGGATCGTTAAAATAAAATTTACACGATTAATCAGAAAACTAATTACTTATTTTAATTATGAATATATCCAAGAGAATCTATATCTTAAAACTAATTTTACGCCATATGATAAAACATAATTTAAAAATCTTAACTTAATTAAACCTTTAACCTACAAATAAATAATTACTATAACCTAATAAATTAATATATAATTAATAATAAATATATATAATTAATATATAATTATATAATTAATAAATACATAATTGTTTTTCTTTTTCTCTTTTTTTAAAGACAGGGTGCAAAACTATGGACTTGGCTAAAATGTAATATTTCGAAAAATCCACAAATTAACATTATAACTTACAAAGCAGGGACTTTCGCTTGAGGGCACTATAGCAACGACCACTCGCTCTTATATTCATCGATTGATTCCTCAACATCCAAGACCAGAAATTATTTGAAGCAATTGTAAATTGACCTTAGTTAAATTTGTCTTGTAAATATGTAAATTGATAATTATCCGCTGTTATGCTGTGTAAATAAGTGTATATATTTATTATTTGTGTACGGCCGGAATTCCGGTAGATGCGTCAATCAGTCGCCCAATAAATAAAAAAAAATTCAGCACCGTTCCAGATCCATGTTCAACCCCATTACATGGTCACCTCCAGCCATATTACAGCACTGTGTCCTGCACCACATCCAGCGCCAGCACCACGTCCAGCCCCATTTCAGCACCCACGTCCAGCAACCTCCACCACCATTTTAGTGCCACTTCCACCGGCACATCCAGCACCACTTTTAGCCCCATACCAGCCACAATCAGCCCCATCCATACCAGCACAATCAGCCCCATACCAGCACCACGTTCAGCCCTATACCAACAACACGTTTAGCCCCATACCAGCACTACATTCAGCCCCATACCAGCACTACATTCAGCCCCATACCAACACCACAATCAGCACCATACCAGCACCACGTTCAGCCTCATACCAGCACCACAATCAGCCCCATACCAGCACCACGTTCAGCCTCATACCAGCACCACGTTTAGCCCTATAACAGCACAACGTTTAGCCCTATACCTGCACCACGTTAAGCCCCATACCAGCACCACAATCAGCCACATGCCAGCACCACGTTCAGACCGATACGAGCACCACGTCCAGCCCCTCCCTCACCAGCACCACGTTCAGCACCTTACCAGCACCACGTTCCGACCCAAAACAGCACCACGTTCAACCCCATACCAGCACCACATTCAGACCCATACCAGCACCACATTCAAACCTATACAAACACAAAATTCAGACCCAT
>CH003387.1:583651-605385 GCA_000149265.1 Ciona savignyi
ACCCCATCAAAATCCTTCGTAATTCCGAGCAATAACTGACGTCATAATGATTTCCAGAGATCAAACAACACTGACCGGCAATAGCTGGCGCCATAATGATCTCGATCACCTTCCGCACACGATCAAACAACACCGACCCTTAATTGACGTCATAATGTTTTTCAGGTCAGCCTTTGCACGCGATCAATGACCAACAACTGGCGCCATAATGCAGTTTTAAGTGGATGACGTCCATCTTATCGCGGATGTTTGAATTGAAGTGAAAACAAGGCGAACCGCTGCATGCCTTTCACCGTAAAAAGGAAAAATCAAAATTAAGTCCCATCTTCCACATAATGTATGTGTTTCATATTAAAAGTTTGTTAGTACAGAATATACAAAACATTTTTAGTAAGACGAGTGTGTTAATAATGAGAATATATGTGTCAAAGGTTGATTCTGGCTTAATGCAATTGTTAAAAATCCCGATGCAGCAACACATTTTGCTCAAAAGGCCTTTATAAGGACGTTATTTTCACATTTTTGCTTGATACATATAAGCCGTTTGGCTGTTTTCGCATATAGCAGCGATTTGCTTAAGTACCCTGGGGCGGTAATATTAAGCAATAAAGAGACATAATAGATTTGCGATTCCGCAGTAATCTCTTCGGGTTGATTTTCCCGGAAAACAGACATGTGTAAATCAAGCAATATAAATAACATATCAAGTCGATAGCAAAAATAACAGAATTATTGAGTTCTCATAAACTCTAGCAAATATATATGTGCCTTCTCGGGATTTAAATCAAATGCAATATTATATAGCCCACACTCAAACCTTTTCCACCGTGATATAGAAATGTGATGTGTAATGGTGTCGATTTCTACATCAGTCTTCGCTCAGTTTCATAACTTCTGAAAACTGAGAGCATCGCTGATTCAAAATCTTTAAACTCGAACATTTGCTTGCTTTTATCCGCAGACAGAGCCTTCCAGTTTAGTGTCGAGTGACCAACTGGTTAAAACAACATGGCTGAACGACGATTTGCGGCGCTTTGCTTGCTTGATATCGTCGCTGAATTTTCCCCTCATCATGCTTGAAGGAAATGTTGAATAAACATAAACGGTGAGCTTCATTCAAAAGCAATTCTTCTAGCTCACTTGATTACTGCAGAAAGTTAAACAGACTTCTGCTTTGATCAGACTTCTGTTTTCTCGTGAACAGTAGGGTCTGCTCGGTTGAAATCTTCGTATCCACTCTTCAGACTTCGGTAGGTTGCGTTTAAGTTCAAAATCACCGTCGGAAGGTCGCCACTGCAACGTTTGACGTTTATCGGGGGGAGATTTACCCTCTTTGTGCGCAGCTTGGCGCTTTAGCGTGGCTCGAATATATGCTGACTCCGATATCCGACTTCCAAAGATCGAGTCCACGCTGGTTGAACGTTGGTTAGTTTATTGTCAAACGTTGTTAATATGAACACACGAATAAATCAATGCACTTTACTCGGGAATCGATTCGCGGGACCGACTGGCGTCGGAATAACTGCGCGATGCGTTTAATAGACTGTTCGTTTTCCTTTGCGGCTTGTCAACTCGTTCTTTGTTTATTCCGGCAGAAGCGACTTTTGTCTTGTTCCTTCTGTCAACTATGCCACAAAGTCTCAATAACCTAGCGCATAACACGCGCCAGGTGGCAGTCACACCTCGGTCTCAGCCTCGTTCCCTCTGTTGCTGTGTGAGTCCAAACATGCGTATTTATCTGGTGCTCCAATTCCTAAGAGAAAAACTGCATGATGCCCGTTTTTGGTCTTATTCATGTAATCTTTTCTCTCCAAAACCACTTATAGATTCTCTGCTTCTCACTCTTGCGACAACATCTCGTGTGATTGTTCGCCCAAAATAAACCCATTAGCTGGTCTGTCTCACGGGAACCCCATCAAAATCCTTCGTAATTCCGAGCAATAACTGACGTCATAATGATTTCCAGAGATCAAACAACACTGACCGGCAATAGCTGGCGCCATAATGATCTCGATCACCTTCCGCACACGATCAAACAACACCGACCCTTAATTGACGTCATAATGTTTTTCAGGTCAGCCTTTGCACGCGATCAATGACCAACAACTGGCGCCATAATGCAGTTTTAAGTGGATGACGTCCATCTTATCGCGGATGTTTGAATTGAAAACAAGGCGAACCGCTGCATGGCTCAATAGCGTCAAACGTCAGAGTTAAAAATGTTTTAACTTTAGCGCAAGGCGCAATAGGCAGAAAAATGAAAGAGACACTGTTTTAAGTTGATTATTTCAATAAAAATCAAGGTAGACCAGAGAATAAGTAAATAATGATTATTTAAGTACAGCATTATAACATTTATTTGTTTAGTTGGTTTTAAATATTATTTAAACTAAGTTTTAGCACAATTTTGGTATGACATAGGATCTGAGTTACTTAACTTGTTACAAGCAAGTCCACATCTGTATGATTTAAAGAATCAGTATTATAAGAATAAGATGAGAAAAGAAAATACCTGGACTAACATAAAAATAAATTCGTTGTGGCAACATGTTCAACATTGGAACATGATGAAAATATGCAATTTTTGCAAGATCACCTCCATCACTGATTGTAAGTACCGGTATCTGTTTGTATTGTTTATAAAATGTAGCATGTTTCCATTGGACAAGGCAGTTAGCGCACATTGCTTGAACCAAGGGTACCAGTAGTTAAGTAGGTTTAACAAGTATACTGGTGAAGTGGTAACTAACAGGCACACAACACAGGGATAGTTCTGGTTAACTGACTGTCGGCCCATTTATTGTAATATTCCCACCCTAAAGTAGATATGGATATGCTTTTTATTCTTCACCTGCATACATTGATGTATTGTTTGTTGCCGAAATATTAAGACTGACTGCTAACATTCAACAGCAAGAGCAACCAACAGCATCCAGGGAAACAGACTCACCAATGGAAAGTTTTTAAATCGCTGGGTCAAGTGGAGGTAAGAGTTTTTTTTATACTCTAGGCCGTAGCACATTTGCAACTTATAATTCCATTCTTTTTACAAAGTTTACTTTATTGAAGCACATCAACCCAGTTTTAACTGATGCTAATACATCACCAAACTAAACACCCCAACAGAACTATCCATGACGTCAACAATAGATTGCCCTTTGCCTGCTGAATCGCTTTAGTCTGCACCACAGCACAAAAAAAGAAAGCTGGATTTCTAAGTTAAATTTGCCGGTTTTCATTTTGTACATAACTTAATAATCATGTACCGCAACGGTTAACCGATTTGTTGTCAGTCAACCAATAAAATAATTCAAAAACTAATTTGTGTGTAAACAACTTTTTTACCATTGTACATCAGTTTATATGCTCTTACAATGTCCAATTAAAAATATTTAGATTTATGTGGACCACTACCGGTTAATTTTTTTTTATTAATGGTTTTCAGATTTTAGATATCCACAGCTCTCTAATAACCACTCACTTTATTACTAGGAAGACCTCATTTTTATTCTGAAAAGAAATTCTGAATATATAAAAATTGCAGCTCAGACAAACATTGTGCAGGATGATATGTACGATAGTTTCGGAAAATTTACTGCTGCTAAACTACGTAGTGTAAATGGGACAACAGCTGATGAAGCTATGGCTGCAATTAACTCTGAAAAACTTTCACATTAAACATACCAATTATTGTAATTGGAAATTTGTTATTTGGTATCAATGAACTGGAAAGCATGCAGCTAGTTGTATATAGTATTTTTATTTATATGTTACTTTTCACCGTTATTATATATCTTCAGTCATGAATATACACTGCCTTTCCAAGCTAACTGTAATAGTTAATTTTTCATTTCATAGCACTGTGTTGCTCTTTCTTCGTTTGATATTTTGCAATAAAAATAAATGTCAAGTAAGTTGTTTGTTATATGAAAATGGTGTAAAAAATATAAAAAGAACATTAGTAAAAAGAAAGAGTGGTTATATCATGTCTACAAACATGTGACAATAAAGTGAAGAGATTGGACATTTTATTTTGCTTAATTCGTTTTCTACTCGTGAATACAATCTTTCTAATGGCCAGTAAACAAAACCACGTGGGAATGTTTTGACGCAATACGTCATCATAAACGCGAGTGTGTGTGCATGGTCTCGCGTCTCTCTTAAACGCAACGCTTGACGAGAAGGATGACGAGACGCGAGAAACGCGAAGGATTGCGCAAAACGCTATTTGTGTGTGGAGCGCTTAAGTTGTAATAGTTCGTTCATATTTTTTTCCGTTTTCATGTTAGTTTTTAGCGGTTCTAGGCGTGTTACGGCGTTACGATACCTACGTTTTTCTGCGTGCGCTATTTCTATCGATAGTGCTTATATTTCGTTGGTTATCATCGTTTTCCCTTTATCCCACCATATGAGCGCGTCTTTGTAACGTGGTTTTTCTCGTTGCCACATTTCCCAGTGGACTTGCAGGTGCTCGATAATATCGCTGTGGTCAAGGACTTCAATTTCGCTGCCACGAGTTTGCGAGTCGAGCGAATAGAGGGGTGCGACAAACCGTGAATGAGGTTAAAAACCCTCTTGCGCCATGATAATGGTACTAAAGGTCGGGGGTGCCCCGTTGACATGTCACATAGGACGGACACTCCTGTTTTTGCTAGTCGCACCTCTTCAAGCTGCAGAGACGTTTCCTTGCGGTATTCTTGGATCTCTGGATCACGTTGATCTTCTGCCATGGAAATAAAATCCATATCGGCAAAGACTGTTTGGATCGTGGTTGGAAATGACCGGGAAAGTGCGTCCGCGACATGATTGTTTTTTCCTTGGATGTGCCGGACATCAGTTGTAAATTCTGATATGTAACTGAGGTGCCGTTGTTGGCGGGCGGACCACGGTTCCGAAACTTTCGTAAAGGCGAAAGTTAATGGCTGATGATCAGTGTAAGCAACAAATACTCTTCCTTCAAGAAAATATCTAAAATGTCGTATTGAAGAGTACAGTGCGAGGAGCTCGCGGTCAAAAGCACTGTATTTTAGTTCTGGCGTCCTAAGGTGTCGGCTGAAAAATGCAATTGGCTTCCATGTACCATCGATCCACTGTTCAAGGGCAGCACCAAGAGCTGTCCCTGAAGCATCAACGGTAATTGCAGTCGTTGCATTAGTAAGTGGGTGGTGAAGCAGAGTGGCATTGGCGAGGGCTGTCTTGGCACTCTGGAACGCAGAGTGTAGTGGGTCGGTCCACACAAGGTCCTTCTTGGCTGTTCCTGTAAATGCTGCATAAATTGGCTTCATTATTTTTGCTGCCCCTGGGATGAACCGGTGGTAAAAATTTATTATCCCAGCAAATTCTTGTAAACCTTTTACTGTGGAAGGTGGCAAAAACTGACGTACGGCTTCAACCTTCTCCGTAAGTGGTGTTGCACCGTGGGTAGTAACATGATGACCAAGAAAATCAATTTCAGATACGCCAAATTGACATTTTGAAACATTAATGACTAACCCGTGGCTGGCGAGCTTCTGGAACAATAGTTTTAGGTGGTCTTGATGTTCTTCAGTTGAACGACTGGATACTAAGATATCATCTAAGTAAACAAAAGCGAATTCAAGAGATTGGCATACAGTGTCCATTAGCCGCTGAAACGTTTGGACAGCGTTTTTCAAACCAAAAGGCATGCGGAGGAACTCGAACAATCCGAACGGAGTGATTACTGCAGTTTTTGAAATATCTTCCACAGCGACTGGGACCTGATGGTACCCTCTGACTAAATCAATTTTAGAAAAAATTTTCGAACCTGCTAGACGAGCAGAAAAATCATGTATATGGGGAATCGAATACCTGTCCGGTTCGGTTGCTGCATTAACTCGGCGGTAGTCACCACAGGGTCGCCAGCCTCCGGACGCTTTAGGTACCATGTGCAAAGGTGATGCCCAGGGGCTTGAAGAACGTCGAATGATTCGAAGTTCTTCCATCTTCCGAAATTCTCGTTTTGCCAGCATAAGTTTCTCAGGTGACAAACGGCGGGCTCGAGAATGAACTGGGCGACCTTTGGTTGCGATATAGTGCTGAACACCATGTGCGGGTCTTGCTTGAGAGAACTGTGGAGTTGTAATAGTGGGAAATTCTCCCAACAGCTGCGAGTACCTATTTTCCGTTACGGCTATGATGTTAAGAATTGAAGCTTTGTTAAGGGGAATGCTAGTAGACGACCTCGCACTGAAAAGGCGTCCATGCAGTAAGTCTACTATTAATGCATGAGCTCGAAGGAAATCCGCACCAAGTAAGGGACGCGATACGTCGGCCAACATAAATTTCCATGCAAACTTACCGGCAGCAAAATCTAAGTGCACTGTCTTCCATCCGTATGTCTTTATTGCGCTGCCATTCGCTGCAAGAAGAGTTTGTTTGTCCCGGTGGCTTAAAACGGCGCTCCTGTGCCGTCGGCGGTAACACACTAACCTCTGCACCCGTGTCAACCAGAAAGTTACGGCAAGATGCACGATCAAAAACAACAAACAGGCTGGATGGATTGCCGGAAGCCGCAGCCATTAACGACGACCGGCGTTGTCGTTTCCCCGGTATGAGCAAGGTGCTGTACAACGGCGGGCCTTTTCTCCAAAGCGATAATGATAAAAACACAATGTTCCATTCTTTACTAGGTCTGTCTTGGTGTCACCGTTGTAACGGGTATCAGGGCGTGACGTAACAACTTTTGCAACATACCGGTCTCTATTAGAATCATGTAGCTTTGCCAGCCAAAGACGGTCTGCCTGTAGCGATAGCTGTCGAGGATCATCTATCTCGACCTTGGATAGGGAGATGCGAATGTCTTCCGGCATCCGTTGCAAAAAAATGTGTTCCGCTAACATACAAAATCCATGTCCACCTATAGTAACGATAGCATCTCGTCCATAAGCGCAGAGGGCTTTCTGTCACCCAACTCAGGCAAATTAAATAGTCTAGCGGCTCTTTCTTGGCGAGAAAGGCTGAAAGTATTTAGAAGTCGTTGTTTAATTGTCATTATTCGGCGGGAGCTCCAACAGATCAATCAGCCGTGAAGCCGTATCTTGATCCAGAGAGGAAACAACGTAAAAGTACTTAGTTTGGTCTGACACAATGTTCCTCAAGGCGAACTGAGCTTCGGTTTGCTGAAACCAAACTCTTGGTTGTCTCGTCCAAAATGTTGGTAGTTTCAGTGCTACAGCCTGTAAGCCTGTGTCGTTCTCTGCCATTTCTTGCTACAGTAAGTATTGCTGCTACACAGAAATATCGTTTCTGTGTCTCGGGGTCACCAATCTGTAGCGCCGACAACGGGTACAAAACACAATAGTTGTTTATTGGTCGGCGATCTAAAGTTAACGACGAGAGAAATGAACGGCACAGCAAACGTAGGAAAAGAGCAACACGTCATAAATTATACGGTTGATCACACAACCAGTCATGTATATCACATGACGCCATAGCGCCACCAAACGACGGTGGACTTCATGTCCCTGATATTAAAATCAAAATGGAAGCAGCTCGCACTTCGCGTTTATTTCAACTAACGTTCAATAATATTATAGACGAACCATGAAAGGAATGGACTAGATATAACCTTGGAACGACAATCAAATTAATAAATATTAATCTGTATGCCAATTTAAGACCAAAAACGCAAGCGAACCGGGCGAAATACACGCGGAAATGAAAAGAATTGTTAGAACGTTAAATCAGAATCAATTCATATGGTACTCTAATAAACTAAGGCCGATATGCGATACCCTAATGAAAGAGCGATTTGTCCCAAAAGAAATTAACGTAGATAACGCAATAGTTCCGTGGACGCAAATTACATTATCCTCGTGAAAACTTAAGCCATATTTTACTAATCACGAAAGAGAAACATGTTATAAAATTGCTCATAAAGCCTAATTTTTAGAAGACCGGATCAAAAACCATACGAATCGGATTCACAATAACGGAAACTTAACAATAACAAATTGTAAATTTTGCAAATTGGACGTCGATAACATTTATCATAGACTAACGGATTGTAAACCGATAGATACGATGTTTAAACTTGCGGAAAAATATCATAATGTAATTAGCAAAATCAATACGAAATTTACTAAGGGAGTAGTAAATTTCCTCTATAATATTACTAAGGAGTAGTAATTTTCCTCTATTAATCCTTTATAATATATCGAATAATGATGACGACAAAATAATAGCGCTAAAAATTACGATTTTCATCAAAAGAGAAATTCTAAAAATGAAAACCCAACTAGATATGAAAAATAGATATATTTGTAAAAATGCGGAATTTCAACGCAAAACGCTATGGGTGGTAAACACGAAGATAAAACGTTTCTTACAAAGACACTTTCGGATTATGGGTCAATGAAAAGCACGAAATCTCTATCATATCAAAAACAATGGTGAATAAATAAATACTCCTCAAATTTCGTTATAATGTAATCAATTATTTGTGATATTTATGTTTACGGCAACACTTTAAGCACCTACAACTGGTACCTCCTTTCTAAACTGTAATACGACTTCTCTAATCTCTTAAATCAAGTATTTTTCAGACATCCAAAACGTATAGCACATCCCAATGAGAAAGCGACCACGTTATACGATTGTGAACTTTGTGGTGAAATTGTCGTCCCCCCCCCCCCCGTACTTTTTCGAAATTTTTGTATGACAATATACGTGTATTAGCCGCCCAATACAAAAAGGGCATGGAGGATTCTTCAATAATTGCGGCAATGCAGGTTTCGATTGCTAGATCATTCAGCTATTCAAAGTTTTCAACGCTATTTGTGCTAGCAAGAAAACCGGCATCGGGTATCTTTGACATCATCTTCGTTGCTTTAATATGGTTACTCCACGGGTAGTTAAATGAACTTTTTGCTTCGTGATGATCCACAATGGTCGACATACCGTTTGGTGCAGTGCTTTGTGTGCCAGTGGTTCTGCAGAATCCAGAAACATTTGGTGAACAATTAACATGTTTTTGTGGTGTCGATGAAACCATTTTAACGATGTAGGATACAGCTAACATGGAATCTGGAGCCGGCTCTACTATGTAGTCATAATCATGTGTCCTAGGTGCTTTTCGGCCAGATTTTCCTTGTTTTCTTTTTCGCTTTTTTAGTTAAGACAAAGAATAAATGTGCCAAAGAATAAAAATAAATGTCTCCGAGATCCACACCGATTGCCATCTCCACATGCAGGGCCGGTTTTAGGCCGATTTGACCGATTACATCAAATTGGGCCCCGCACCCGCGCTAGCGGGGCTCTTTCTGTATTACGAGGTTTAAAATACTACTAAAACGTAAAAAAGTGAAATAATATTCTTTTTCATAATATCAATTTGTTATGCATCGTAACTAAGTCAACTTTATATTTCTGCCTGTTACGTCATAATAAATATGGTTGCAAGGCAAGAAAAGTAAGTGTTAAGCACTTAATGTACATCAAACTGAGGCTACAGCTGATCGACGTTTGTGACGTCACTGAGCCGCTTGTGGGAACTCCTGATGTGTTGTGGGTAATTTTTTTCCTAGAAGAGAATTGTTCATGCGGAACGACAAGTAGCTCGTGTGAACATCTGGTGTATTGTGGGTAATTTATTCTTTAAAAACATTTTTTCAAAATGGAGCCTACTAGTTTCCCACTTACAGACCTACAACAGGAATACCCTTGTCAGGAAATGGTGAGTAATCTCAGCATACCGCTGTTTTTCAGTAATTCAGTTGATTTGTATAGCCGGTTGTGCTCGTTTTGCGTTTTTTTTTAATTTTTCTTATTATCACGATTGTTATACTTTGCTTAAAGAAAGCAAAAATGAAAGTAAACTATTTATCATGATGCATACTGGTTAACATAAATCTGTAATATTGTCATTACAATACTGTTTAAATTATTTCTTACAGTGGTTGTCTTCAATGAATGAAGTAAAGGAGGAAATTAAGAAATTCGAAATTCAAACCCTCAGCAAATTCATACGACAGTGCAATGTTGAACATGGTGCATTTTCTGGTTAACTATGCCTTACTTATATTTAAAAAAAATTAATTTTATTGTTTAACATGTAGATCAGGGGTGGGCAACCTTTCTCGGCCTGGGTGCCAGAATCGGCTAAAATTTATGGAAAAATCCTTCCGCGTGCCAACTAACAATTCGTAAGAACATATTGCTTTTTTATTCTTAAAGGTGCCTGTTTTGAAAAAAATGATTTAAATTTACCAAAATAGTGAAAACACAATATAACAAAAACAAAACATTCACAATAAACTTACTCAAAAGGTTCAAGTTTTATTTCTAAGAAAACGTCAGTTTGAATAGCTTTAACTACATCTCGTACATCAGTTTAAAGTTTCTTAGCTGATGGTCCTAACATTCGGTAGGGACAAAAAAAACGAAAAAACTTTTTACAGCAGCGGTTCTCAAACTTTTTTTAAAAAAATACGCAACGGTCCCTAGCATTTTTTTAAATGACTCATGGTCCCCTCAAAAAAATAAAACATATTAACCCGGATGCACGGCTTAAGGAAAAACGAGACGCCTCTGACCTTGGCATTTTTTTGAATGTTTACTCCTACTATAGTAGGAGTTGTACTATTTCCTACTTTAGTAGCAGTTCTGTACTTTTGAATTGCACTAATGTGACATCAAATAGCTTCTTGTGATGTCATAAATGCCAATGTAGCCTGTAAGCTTTCAAGACAAATTGTGTTTGTTAAGTTGATTGGAAAAAAAAGTGCGTAAAAACTTGATTTTACACAATTCTTTTTCTTCAGAAGCGTCGTTTAAATTTTTTGGAAGGTACGGACCCCAGTTTGAGAACCGCTGTTTTACAGTAATGACTTTTAATTTTTATCTTTACTACAAAATAAGCAAGCGCTGTACTATTACTGATAGAGCAAACCTTAGGCCGGTGAATAAGTGTGTTCAACGATAAGTTTTTACTCTCATTAACGCAATTTGATAAACGTAACGATGAGCTTATGTGAAATAAGTTTACCGGTCTTTTTGTACTTGCCGAAATATGCATTTATGACCTTTATCGATACCGAATGACCTTACCGGTACACGGTACATCATGTTTAGCCTTTAACATTTTGTATCTCAAATTGCTAACAAAAGTAAATTAGGATGCTAAGGGTAACTGATTTTAACTACATCTGGTTGTCTGCACAAACGTACAAATTTCTCTCACGTTCGTCTGTGGCAGCAGGTTGCGAAATTTGCAAGCGGGTTGTTGTACTCTTTGGTGTTTGTTAAGTAACAATAACACGGTAATAAATCATCAAATGTTTACTTCACAACTTACGGTAATAAACATTTTATGCACGTTGCCAAAGCTCAAATAATACAACAACTTTTAAGTTATCATCTTTAAGAGAAAGGAATCTAATTTCCTTGAACTAGCGTGCCAAGTTGGGCACGCGTGCCAGAGGTTGCCCATGCCTGATGTAGATCCATTAAAAGCACGTATTCGAATTGATGATAGTGCTGCCTATCAGCAGCTTCGAGTCATAAAACTCGAATGTCAGCATGCTAAAAGGCGGGGCATAGAAAAGGGCACAACAAAGGTACCTATAAGCCTTAAATCTGGGATATATTCTAAAAACGCTGAAGTATACCAGCAAAATTTGTCTCAGTTATTATGTATGCAGGCATGCAATCAATTTTTTTTAAATGTTATACTGGTAGGTGCTTGATCATTCTTATAAGAAGAAATACTTGTGCATACAAGGATCAAAAAAAGGAAGTTGCAAAGCAATGATTTATGTCAGACACTTGGTATTCTATCCCGAATATAAGGTAAGGTGCCCACTGCCCTTTGCCTATATTGTCAAATAAATGAATTTTAGTACCGGTACTTTAGTAAACCTACATCAGTGCTCTTCACAGGGTTTCCGCAATACATGCTGGGTTAGTTAATGGGGTTCCTTAGGGGCTGCATGTTTTTTTTAGGGGAAATAATTTCTTACTTCAGCATGTTGATGGATGCGTCATTATAATTCTTAGACCACCATATCATTTCAATAACAAAAAGGTTGAAGAGCACTGACCTACATGTTTATACCGATTTTTTTCCATGTAAGGTGTAATCAGCCCTAGTCGAACTTTATTAAAGGTTTGCATATAAGCATATTTGTTTAGCAGGTGGCATCACTCAATGGATACCAAATCAAAGTTTTGCGTTCAGATTTGCGCGATAAACTGTTAAATTCCTCAACTCTTGAGAAAAAGTTTGTTTTTAACGTCAAGTTTCCATCTGTTGGAGATCACAGTGGACATCTTTTGGGACAGGTTAGTTGGGGCTTTTATGTCCGTTATGACAGTCGGCTTAGATTTTCGATTGATGAACGCTACCCCCCCGTAGATTGAGGGTCCAATGCATTCACCGCTAGGCTATGTAAACAGAAATCAATATTCTTGAGTGGGCTATACTAATTAGTAGTCTTAACTTTTTAAAACTACTTAACCTGCAGGATGCTGGAATCCAACAGAGAATGGACAAGCTGCTTGTTGCCAAAATTTCTCAAATGGTAGAGGATGGAAGCTGTTGTATCAGGGAAATCAAGCGAGCCCTGAAAGCCTATGTCATTCATGAGCTTTTTAAAGAGCAGGAGCCTCCACAAATAACCAACCGAAGATTTTTTCCAACGAAGAAATACATAATAAATAGTTACTATACAGCTTTTGTGCAACACAGGCTATCAAAGATTGACCAAAGCAACGTTGAGCTAATGGTCAAAGAATGGAAGGTAACTGCAAAGAGGACGACAAATTTCACTTTCGCCCTTACGTTGCTGGCCCATATCCCACAGCAGACACTGTTAAGGATAACTCAGATTCCATAGATGCATGTCCAATTATTCAGTCCAGGCAAACACTCCTGTTTGTTCATCAACTTGCCTTGACAGAAGCGGTTACTACTTCGCTATGGACAGGAGATTTGTCTCTTGGATGCGACATACAAAACATCTCACATATGCGCTCTTCCATTGTTTTTTCTTTGTGTGAAAACAAATGCTGGCTATCAGGTTGTTGGCAGCTTCGTCATTTAAAACGAAGCAAGCTCAGACATCATGGAAGCTTTGGAAGTTCTAAAAAGCTGGTCACCTTCTTGGAATCCTTCGTTTTTCATGACGGATAAGTGTGAAGCGGAGATCAGGGCCATTGAATGAGTAAGTAACCAACCATATTGTACATTTTGCTGCTTTGACAAAATGCATTGTTATATACTTAAAAAAGTTGCCGTGTGCTGATTTGCGATTTCCACCAAGAACAAGCTTGGGAAAGATGGGTGAAGAAAAGTAAAAATGAAGTCGGTGATGACAGGTCGGCAGTGCTCCGCTACCTCAGGGCAGTTGCTAGTGCTGACAGTGAGCAACAGTTTGTGGCAGCATTGAGGCAGCTTAGAGAGTGTGTTGAGTGGCGAGAAAACCTGAAGCTGCAGAAATATGTTGAACAGATATGGCTGCAACAGCTGCGTAACTAACTAATATTTATTTAAGTCACAGAAAATTCTAAAACAGACACAACCAGCACTTGTTACTGTTTTCGTATCATTCTTGAGATAACCTTTTTTTTAAATTGCAGAGGTGGGTATGGTTTTATCGATCTGAACAGACCCGCGTCCTCATACGCACAAATAATGGAGTTGAAAAACAAAATAAAAATCCTATTGTAAACTTTTTGTATCATCATCAGTACAGTTCTATTGATTGGGCAAAGTAATCAAATCATTTTTCAGGTACTTTCAGGTAAAATGAAAACATCTTTGCGTCCGACATGTATCGATCGTACAAGAATGAAGTGCCATCCTTCTTTCTTCACAATCGACCACGTGAACTGGTGAAACACTGCATGAAGCGAATCGGCTGACAACAGCATATCCAAGATGTCTGGCAAGTTCACAAAAAAAAGTTGTTCTTCTAATGACAAATACAACCTCACCATTGGTGATGAAAATGTTTTTCCGAAATGCACATGCCCAGATTTCCAAAAACATTTTCTACCATGCAAGCACATGTTTGCAGTGTTTAGGAAATACTCTGATGTGTCATGGAAGGACTTGCCCAATTGGTACATTAACTCCCCGTACCTTACATTGGATTCCCATGTACTACCAACGTCTTGTAAACCCGTCTTATATACCGATAATAAGAATGGGTTTCCCACAACTCCACTGCCAACTGCTGCCATCACTCCTCAAGAAATTTTATCTTATACTGATAAAAAAGATGATAAACCCACCCAAAAACAAGTGAGGGTGAAGGGTGATGCTTTGATGTAACTTCAGACAGTGTGCTGGTGGAAATTAAGCTGGGACTCGAGAAACTGATTGAGCGTGCTGAGTCATGTTCTTATGATGCTGGGCTAAGAAAAGAACAGGCATCAACATGTATGTTTCCATTATTATAATATTATCGTATTATTATTAGTTTTTTTTTTTTTAAATAAATAAATCTACTTTGCCATTTTAAAATTTCATGTACCTCTTCCCCTAATAAACTCAAATTGACTTCTTTACCTTATTTATCTTCAAGTTTTGCATCTATTTTACACATGCATGCATTTTCGTTGACTTGTTTTCACATTTCCCTAATACAATTACATGCATGATTAGTTTCCAAATTTTGTTGTTTTTAAATTATGATCACCAAATTAAATCACAGTCTTGACTTTCTTTGCATGTTAACAATATTGATTTGCCTACACAAACACAAGTTTTATTTATGATGATGTTTTTTTTTACAGTATTCTCTGTTACTTGGTAAGCCGTGGGCACATTTGGTTTTGTTTTTCTGTGAAATAGTTTTTGCCGGCCCTAACAGAGTTCTGTATTTTAAAGCTTATCATTTCAGTAGTTTTACAAATATCTTTCACCATCTGTCTGCACAACACACCCTGTCCCCTGATCTCTTTTTATTTCTATATACTTTTCTATTTCTTTAATGTCTTGAAGCATTTTTACAACCATACTGCCAAGACATTATTGTTCCAGATGTCCGGACACGGTAATTTCATCTACGAGGAGAAGGTCGTCCGTTTTTTCTTGCGTGGCTTCTTTCTCCTTAAATTTACTGTTCGAGAGTTGGCGGTGTGATCCTAGAGACCTAGATGAAGATGGCATTCAATAATAAACTAACATGTCACAACCAATTTTCATTGATATATTCGAATGCTTGCTGCAACCTTTTGTATTTTTCATTTTCTAGCAACCCTTTTTTGGCTTGCTATTTATTTATTATTATTTCTTATTTATTTACTTTAACATTTTGTTTGTTTTGTTATTTATGGTGCACTACTAATGTAGTGCTCCTTTTTCACACTCCTAAATAAGTAATAAATCAAATGCATTAATGTTATGCAATTTGTGTGTTATAATAACAATATTTAATATGTAATATGCTCCGGTAAGTGTGCTTGAAACTAATAGTGTCATCTGACATTAGTGGAATGTCATTTTAGGGTTTTTTTTCCACTCTGGTCCATGCTTTCGGGCCACACCTTCTCCTAAAGCCGGCTCCCCCACTGTACTGGTCGCGCTTTACCGCACACTCTTCTTCAGGGCTCAAAATCGTTTAGTTACCTAGGTTTCCGCGTCCGCTATATTCATTAATTTATATCCTTTTTTACTGACGTGTTCTAACGACTGTTCGTTTTGCCGTCTTTTCGCGTTCCTGTATCGTGATTATATTCGTTTGCCATTTTTAAAAACTGGGGCAAAAAATGAATAAACTAAATGTCAGGGAAAAGCAAAAGGAAATGGTCAATGAATACTGTTCTCAACGATCCACTTCCTAGAAAATACCCAAAGCGGCATGGGCAAGTCGTTGATGAAATGAGACCATTGCATTCAGTGACATCTCTTTATCCTGTAACCGTAACTACACCATTGTGTCATGTCCAAGTGGCTCCAGCAACACCCCCTACCCAACCTGCTAAACCAAAAAAGCAACCACTGGAAAAAACATCAAATCGTGCCATCGCTTGGCTTTGTAAAACAGGGAAAATTGGAAAAACCTTTTAAAAAATGGCCCACACAACATATCTTTGATTGAGCTTAAAACACTGGACCCATTCCTGAGCCGTGGAGAATTAACAGTTCTGCGTGCCCTGGACAAACACTTTCAAGCAGGTTAGCTTCGCGACAGCGTCATTGACAGCTTTATCTGGATGCTTTGTCAAAACAACCCAGACATTTTACATGCATCGTCCACACTTACAAAAGCACTGGAGACTAATTGCTCAATAAAACGGCTTTGGGATTCAGAACATTTACACAACAAGAAGTACATATTTGTGCCTTACAACCCATCTGGGTCCCACTGGATTCTGCTAGCTGTTGATATATCAAGGAAAATTTTGCTCTACCTTGACCCTAACGAGTTTGTGTGCACGGTGTCCAGCTACCGAGTCAATAGGGCAAAAGATTTGATGAGCAAACTGATGAAAAAGAAGTTTGGCTTACCGCTAGTAGCAGCAGAATCCCTTCCTAGAAGCCTTCAGCGAGACATCTCTAGTTGTGGAGTGTATGTGTGCATGTGTGCACAATGGCTTGCTGCCAACCAGAGCTTGGTGCACCCAGGTACATCCACAGCATACCGCAGAGAAATATATAGCAGTATTGCTGGAAACAGAAAAGAAACCAATGCAGATTTTGTAACGACAATTGAAAAATCGACTGGATTCAATGCCAACGATGAAAACAATGGTTTCATCAGAACTGCGTTGGAATGACAGATAATGACGCTAAATCTGCAAAATTTGTGTGCCCCTCAAAACCTGGTAAGTGACTTATTACGTTTGATTTAAATAGGTAATATTGTTGTTATTTTTTCATACCACCTTGTTGCTGTAAGTTGGTCCCTAATTAAATCTTTCAATATTTCGTATATAAAAATGTAATTATACACTTTACAGATTAAAAGAATGAACCCATTCTTTGAGTGGCCCTGCACTAGTTGTGCTTCCATACAAATGGTGTTCGGCTGACTAAGAAAACAAGCTAAGTTGTCTAAAACATTAGTTTGTCCATAAACAAATTAAAACAGTAATTCCTTTTATTTGTGTATTAAAGGAAAAAAAGGAATAAAATCACGCACTACAATTAAGCACTTCATGCCAGAGCAATCAAAACACACGCTTGTGTTTGCACAAAAGCTATATTGCTGGCATACCGAGGAGAGAGTGTTTCATGCAG
The DNA here is from genome assembly GCA_000149265.1 of Ciona savignyi. Taxonomy (NCBI): domain Eukaryota; kingdom Metazoa; phylum Chordata; class Ascidiacea; order Phlebobranchia; family Cionidae; genus Ciona; species Ciona savignyi. The sequence goes on from CH003387.1 coordinate 600,858, forward strand.
AACGACAAAATCTTTTTTATTATTTTGAGGCCGATTCTTTTCTTTTCAAACCGGAGATATATAAACAAGAGAGAGATTGGCAATGACGTCATATTCATTGTTTAACTTGAAAAGAAAAATCAAACTCGTCACGCTTGTGATTAAGGTAAGAATCAAAACACTGTACCTATCATTGTAGCTTTTATCATTTTTAAAAGGCTTTTAGGAAGTGTAACAGTATGGATTTCTTAGTGAACTAATCTGACGGGAAACTTTTTATTATTTTAGAAATTCAACTTGACGAAAAGAACATTTCATCATCTGTTTCCAACGTTACGAATGTGACAAAATCTACGAATCTACACCACTTTTACAGCCAATATCAGATACGGAATTAACAGCTATCATTGCAGCAGCCGCCTGCAACATTGGAAAACTATATACACCAGGCAGTTAAGTGTTACATCTTTAAAGGATATTTATTCCAGTTTATCAAATGCTAATCAATTTTATATCATATTGTTACGCAAAGTTAGATATTTAATGTATAACCATTATATTTACCAGCAATAAAAAAGTACAGGTTACCAGAGCTAATTGCAGTGTGTTGAATGTGATCGATATATTGCTAATTGTTTTGTTTAAATCAATTAAACCACAGGGTTCAGGCAATGTCTGCTAAGTTCCTCCTTGCCCAAGGCTACAAATTAACTACCGGTAGCTAGCAGCTGATTTCGACCCCACTGCCTTTCTGCTCACAGCCAATATGCTAAGTATAAAATAACCAACCAAACAAATATATCATGTAGGCTATGGTATGAAAAAATATGTGGGATAAAGTTTTTTTTTTTTTAGAAGGTGGGTTTATTTTGAGACAATTGCAAAAAATGGTGCTTTCAAATGTTGTCCAGCCATAATTGATTTGTATTTTATTAAGCAGTAATGATTCAAGCAAAGGCATAGTTTTCGAACGAAATTATATTGAGGGATCTGATGCTTTGTTTGGGATAACCTATTGTTTATTAGAAGTAATTAAAATTACTGAGGCATCCTTCAGAAACTTATGTGTAGAAACTAACATAAATAAATATTAACAATGTGGCACGATCCGCTTTAGGGCATGTGTATACTTTACAATCCATTTTACAATTTCTAGTGATTCAGAGGTTTGAGAAGAAAATGTAAAGATTATTAAGTATTATTTTAAGATCAGATGCTGTAGTCATTTAAAAAAAATTAAATGAAGTCTCAACAACAAAGGTGAACTTTATAAACTTTGTTATTTCTGTTGAATTTATTGTTTTAATTGCCATTTATTTATTACATATACTTGTACTTTGTAACATATGCTGTTAATAAATAAGGCAAACATATGAAGATGCATCTCTTTGTTTTTATTTATAAATAAAAGAGCAATTGAAAATGATAATAGTAAGTAAACAATTAAACATACAGTTTTAACGACCGAAAGTGAACGAACAGTTTTTACTTCTTGAATTAAATTTAGAATTATAATATGGTTCATATTGGTACTGTAGCGAATCGTATAGTGGCAGTTTTTATTCTCTCCTCTCGCATTAAACACAATCTTTTATACAGTGCGCCGCAGCGGCAAAGGCGCCCGCGCGTCAAATTAAGGGCAATCAAGTAATAAACAAAAGGAATGCGAGAAACGTTACACTCTCCCCCCCTAAAAAAACACAAAATATCAAAAATTTAAATTGTCGATACAGAAAAAAAATTAAATCACATCCTTAATTCGAAAATAGTTTCAACGCGCTAATAAACCTCCAGGGTCGAAGACCCGGTTCATCAATAACCACGAGGTCCTTTTTACTGGGGCAACAGCAAAGTCCTCTAGATCAAACACACAGACGCTCTTCTCGATCCCGTCCGGTACCAAACTTCCACATCCTGGCGCAACGAGAATTGTAAAATGTTTTTTATCAGTCTCGGAGCACCCACGTCCTAGTTCGACCGTCTTTCTTTTGTCCACGTCCGGCACAAGTTTTCTGCATCCGTTGTCTTTTTCGTCCTGGCTCTCGTCGATGACGTTCAGCACAAAACTATCATGTCCTTTGTCTTTGTCCAGCACAAAACTCCCATGTCCTTCGTCCCCCACATTGGACGGGCCGCATGCCCTGCTGTCACTCGCACCGGACACAACAGCATCCGAAATCTCTTCACCACCGATACAATCAAGAATACCGCCATAACGGTCACTCACACAACTTAACATTCGCGTAATCTCAGCAAATGCCTCGGTTGCACGACCCTTTAATACCTCCTTCACCTCGACTTGTTCCGCATTGTCGACATGCTCCATACTGTCGTGCACCTTTCCCAATCTCGGCTGAAACGTAGTCACTTCCTCGGTTCCATGATCCATCGGCGACTTGACATCCAACTCGGCTTTATTGTCGTCCTGTTTCACAATGTCGTTCGCCTCTTCTAAAGTCATTTTCCTGTTCCTTGATGTCGAAGCAACATCGTGATAAACTGGTCGAATATGACGTAATTCTTTGTGGTCGCTCACTTCCATAGCCACGTGGAGCGCCTCTTTTAAGGAACGAACATTTCTCATTCCAACAATAACTCGGTCCAGCTCATCAGGCAGAGATCGAATGAATGCGTCCACCAGCAATTCCTCCTGGGTACTTTTTGGCAAATGCGGGTAACCTCTTACCACCAATTGTTGCAAACGCGTACCAAGGTCGGCAAGCTTCTCTTCCGGTTGTAACTGTGCTGTGTGCAACAATGTTCTGGATTTTTGGCAACTATACACGTGGCCAAATTTTTGATCCAGTGCCTGACACAGCGAAGTGTAGCAATAGTGTTGATCTTTGGGCAGTTACAGTTTAATGCATTCTGTTATAGTTTTCTTGTTCTGTCTTTACTTTTATGATTTATGATATAAATTGCTAAGACTTATTATTCTAAAGTCATTTAAATACGAGACCTGTATACCTCAGCATTCAGCTTAGGTCCAGGACCGTGCAGGCCTTAATGACCGCGCTTAAAGTAAGCTGTCACCATGTACATTGGTTCAGTAAGACTATTTGACAAGTGTTATGCTAAGTCTCCATAATAAAAACAAAAATACAACGCTCCTGCAGGCGCTTCTGTTACTAATTCACCTCTAAACTGGCACATGATTGTATACAATGCATATAGGCACGAAATCTCAACAACGTCAATGACGTAATACGGGAAATCCCCTAACATAAAACGAAATGCATTTTTGCTCATAACTCTTTAACAAAAAAATATTGGAAGAAACTGATTTGATTTTTGAAATCAGCGTAGTTTTTTCCATTAATTAAGATATTCTTAAAATTGACTTCAGTTCCCCTTTAATCAATATCCAGAAAATTTACAAATTAAATACCGGTATCATACTGGTGCCAATGCACAATGACCCCAAAAAAATATTTGTCGTTTCGCATAAACAACTCTCCTAGATATTGCTCGATGCTATACAGCTTCTACCGTGGTAAATTGTCTCAAAATGACATTACATCATGTCACCAATACATGGTGACGGGCGCATTATTTGTGCCAGGGTAACATGCACACTTTTCATAAGTGTTAGCACTTTAAAAGTCCAAAAGTGTTGTGTTTGTCATGCTATCCTTGTGGTAGCGGCGCGATTTGTTTTGTGCCAGAGACAAAGATTGCACCTAAAGTAACCACAATGTGGTAGCACCTGGCAGAATGGGCCTAAGTAGAATTTGGAAAAAAACAGTTATTATATGGCTACAGGCGAAGAGTTCTGTAATAAAAACTCTAACGACATATTGGGAGAGCCTCCTGGACATGTCGGAATCTCTCTAACACTTAAGTGAAACCATTCATGTCCAGTATTATAATTTTCAGGTAAAAAAGTTCCAAAGAATGGTGATATACAAACTTGCTGGTCTGATATCTGGTGCAGTGTTTGTTAACATTTTCGCATGTGTTACACCGTTTACAAATGTAGTGCTGCCCAATTTATTTTACCCGTCGCGAATATAACTTAATTCCCTTTTTCAGCGATTTCCAAAGAATAAAAACACTTTTATTTCATTTTATTTCTCCTCCACCTCCACCACTACCGCCTCTCCACCTATACTGCCCTTCCTTTTTTCCAAGTTACTTTTTTATTGAGCCATCTGTAATGTTAATAAATTTGTAAAACCCAAAAAAGGATACAATTGGGAAATATTGCACTTACATTGCATTTCTTGGAATGGCCCCCTGTCTGAAATAAAGAAATCTTGAATTATATATTATGGTAGTCCATAATCATTGCAACAAACGAAAAATTTTGGGCTGGGAAAAATTGCTTGACATTTCTGGAACCAATAGCCTAAGGCAATGTGTAAAAGTCTTATTAAATGCCTTCAAAAGGTATTATTTATTCAAAAGAAATCCCTTTTGGCACAAAATAATTACCTTTTTTAATCTAAGGCCCTTCTGGATAAGACCTTTTTTTTACTTGTTTACTGTAAAGAGCAAATATGGCAAAATAAATAAAATTACCTTTTCTTTTTATTAAAAACCCTTTTCG